>JASANB010001808.1:0-46565 GCA_030248155.1 Sabatieria punctata
GGGGATGACGATATGTTTCTCTCTCTTTAACGCAATTGGCCCAGGCGAAATTAGCGTTCTGCAAACTTCGGCTCTGCTACTTCGCTTAGGCAAAGCCAACACACAATAGTTTTAGCACACACAGTAGTACTATGGCCAGTGTAGGCTCGCCAGGCAACCCTAATTTAAAAGTCTGTCTCCGCCTCCGGTTTATTAGTAAAAGGTTAGCTTTAGAAAGACAAGCTTTCCTAAAGCTATTTCTCCTTCTCTTGCTGGTCATCCATAGCGACTGAGTCGAATGTATACATTTACATGTATCTATAGGTAACAGAGGCTCCCCATGCAAAGGCAACGAGGACTTTCCGAACTGTTAAGTTTGACTCTATCTTAGTGGATGACAAAGTAGAAAGAAGCACAGAGAAACTTCTTACTTTTCTTTCATCTCTCTCTATCAAAAAAAAACAAGAAAAAACAAACAAAATGTATGTTGTTAGCAGAACGATTAAAAACGTTCAGAAATTGCGGTTCGCTGATTAGTTTATACTGCATCGCCCCTTTTTGTTGTTGGGGACCATTTTGTAGAGTAGAGTTAGTGCGAAAATGTAGTGAAGAAAAGAGTGAAAGCAATCTGTGAATTGAAGTTTGTCTTTGCTAGTGCCTAGCACTTTGTCCTACCGGAATAAACGCTGTCATACAAACCAGTCAATCTTCATTATGCCTTGGCGACTGCTGAGGTAAAGAAGACGAGTTTCGTTTGTTTTTTTGTTTTTAAGCTGTTAACAAAATTGCCGAAAGAGGTTCTCTGCAACAAATCAACTTTCCTTCGTTCGTCTATTTCTAATTTCTAACGTAGACACGCGACTATTTATGTTCGTTCCAGCGAATACCGCAATGGTAACTCCTTCAAATACTCATTATTACGTACTCGCTATACATGAGATCAGGGATGGATATTTTTCCGAAAAATAAACGTCGGCCTGATTTTTCCAATTTTCTTGTTTTTTTTCGGTTTTTTCAAAATCGCGGAAAAACTCTTGCTGAAAGTTCTGTGAGTATCCTGGGTTTGTTTTACGATTCGTAATGCTTTCTAGCGCATTCCTGAGTCTTTTCAGAACAGAAATACATGCGTTACGCATATATAAACCAAAAAATAGGCATGAAACAGTGCATGGCAGGTCCCATTAAGAGAAGTTTTAAGCAAATTTTCTTTATGCAAATTACAGCAGTTTGCCTGTTTCGCGCAAAAATGGCAATTTGCTCACTCAATGAGAATGACGTTTAAGCGGACAAAATGATGTTGTTTCAGAAGGATCCTAAACGACGAAAGAGTAATTCAAAGGGTACCGGATGTGTGGCGTTTGTGTCCAATTATAGAAGACGTTTTTAGTTGGCCGACAGTCCAGTAATGCGAACAGCAGCACGAGCAGTGGCCATATTCTATTATTCTAATAAGGAATTTGGTATGTCTTTCTGATACAACCTATTCGTTAATCAATGAGCTACTGTAACAGAATTTAGTTGGTCGATTGTTACGTGATCCGAGATTCAGAAAGGCGCTTGAAGAACCGAAACATAGACTTCAGAGGTTTAAAGACACCTTCGAACGTGAAGTTAGAAAAGGTTTACAAGAAGAAAGAAACAAACGAAATAATCAGTTCTGAAAATTTCTATTATTGTTCCCTAAACAGTTTGTCTCACCAAAGTAGAAACCCCCCTGCCGGGACCTGTTACATATATGAGCATTGTCTGTCCTAGTCTATGTACAATAGTAATAAATACGCAAATAAATGTCATACGTCGATTGCGTGAGATTGTACTTTATTTTATGGGTGCATGCATACCAAACAAAGAGTCAGATTTATGCAGCAAAGTGGCAACGAAGTAAAAACACAAAAAATATCTGCACCAGCGACAGGCGGCGAAATAGTAATGAGCGGATTTAGCGCGGTTAACAGGCAACAAACCGACGTTTACAACCGAGATCTCTAGCAGTACTACGTACTGTACGTACAACAACTCACAGCAGTTTATATATGTAGCAGAGTATTTTGGCCTTCCGGACTTACGGACGTTAAAGGACAGACAGACAGACAGACAATTCTGCTCTACGCGCTCAGTGCCAAACAAATCGATTGCACAGACTAAAGCACAACACCGGATGTCAGGCTGCTTATTGCAGTAGTAAATGAGCAATCACAAATAATGGTAGAGTCATGGGACTCCGGTCCACCCACTCTCAGCAGGCGCTTAATAATGCCTCTCCACAAATACATTGTACATAGTCCTCATCAGTAGCTTGTAGTAAACCCGTTTCAGTTTCAATAAAACTACAGTACGTGTTGTGACACTTAAAATATACTGTAGGTCCTACAGTACACTCTACCAGCTACACGCAGCAGATCATCTGTCACATAAGGCAGGGTTTGACTAGCAAAAATGAAATTCTTCAAAATCTTTGTCTCGCTTCAAACTCAGCACCAGATGACCGCTGACGTGTATAGACACTATTAGTTTAGAACCAACTAGTCTGTACATACAGTACAACACAAAACAGTCACCCAGCTTCAACACTAATCTACGCATCGCAGCGGCAACGGCGGTCCGAGCTGCATGCAGCCGGTGGAAATGGAGGGCTGCTCCGACGTCTCCAGAGACTGCATCTGCATGTCCTTAAAGCACGGTCCAAACAGCATCGACGACGGACAACGACAGTAACCTGAAACACAATTACCACTAGAGACCTGAACTGCTGAAAACTATACTTTTCACGCTAAAACTCGTCTAGAAGCACAAGGCTCCCTGCCTAAAAAAGACCAAGTCCCTCACCTCCAGCATCTCCGAAACAAAATTAGCTGGGGCACAACCGGATGTCCGGATCGGACCGGACATGGTCATATTCGGATCCGGTGCTAGATCCTGCTACACATCGATCGGATTACACTGGGTCTCAATGTGTAGTTGTTCTGGCTCTAGGTGCAAATGTTTGGCGGCAAATTTATATTTTCGGCTAACTTTTTGTCTAAAAATCGTAATCTTTCGCTAAAGTTAACAGTTCTTGAGAAAAATCAAGTTTTTTTATTAAAAAAACTGCTTAAACTCTAGTTTTACAATCAAAATTTTGTCCAAAAAATGAAAATTTTCGACGAAAATTTGGGATTCAGATTGCGTAGTTGTCAATCTTGATTTCTGTCACTTAAAAATGCATCAGGAGGCTTCCTAACAGCTTCTGGAAGCATTTAGTAGAGTTATATTTTCATCCCTCCTCCCGTTCGTCCTCCTGGGACCCCATTTATGTATATGCACCGGATATCAGTGGACACTATTTTACACCCTTTTTGATAGCCAATTCAGCTATTCCTGAGCAATTTTAGTGAAAAACTAACGTGTCATTCACTTAGCTGATTTTAATAAAACCTAACTTTTGAATTTGAAAAAAAGCCGATATAACAGGCTTATTCAGTCCATAACAAAATTCAAACTTTGTTTTAGCTTGTGGTCTTCACTAAAAATAGATTTCTCCACTCACTAACTGCTCATTTGTTGGGTTAACTCGAATTTCCCACCATTATTCGAAATTCCCATTCAATTTGAACTCAATACCATTTTTTCAAAATTCTTGTAAAAGGGACACCTCTTCTGGTACCACTACAGTGCACGGATGTAAAATTACCAGTACCATACATGGTTTGGTTCTACATCCATTACAAACGAAGGTCTAATGTAAGGTCTATTTCTCCTAACAAATCACCTATTTCTCTCTCCTGATCATCAAACTCTGATTGGCTGAGAAGAAAAATTATGGAAATTGAATGGAATATACTTATAGCAGAATTGGAATTTCTTCATTATTCTGTTTTCTAGTAGAACAGCGCAACAAACTCTACAGACGTAGCAGAGTCTAAGGTCTATTATTAGACTAAGTCAATTACCTGCTGGAAAGTAAATTGGCGGGACGAGCGAGTAGGGAGCGAGCGCAGGATGCTGAGCGAAGCCACCCAGTCCGCAGTGATAGACTGAAACAAAGCTACAGTACACCTCAGGCAGTTCCGCCTCACAATAAAGCTTATATCTAATCGGCCATTAAATAATGCCGCGATTAGTTTGATTGCCTTCACACAAATCTCGCCGCTAAGTCCCAGGGGCTCTACGGTAGACTGCTGAGATTACCGTAGCAAAAAAAGAATAAAAAGGCGCTAAATTCAAACTTACAAGCGGGGTCGATCATGGCAGCAGAGCGGAAGGTCTGCTGCAACAGTGCCTGCCGCTTGTGTTCCAGCTCTTTCTCAGACTCTTCCTTGGCTTTCCGCTGCTGCCTTCTTAGCTTGATCTGGTCTGCCATCAACTTCCGCCGGTCCACCACGATCTCACACTAGAATAGACTTTTCGTACGCCTTTCCAACGCAACAAGTCCTTGTGAAAAGGGACAACAATTTGAAGCACAAGAAATTTATATATTTTGACGGTGTTTCGTGTTCTAGAGTGTTTAGTGAACAGAAGATTCGTAGTTCCATCCGACAAGAGTTAGCAACTTTAAATTGTGCTCCTTTTTTCTCACCTTGTCGCATTTGCAATCCTTAAAAGGACAGGCCCGCTTGTGATCTTTCAGTCTGTTGAGTTTATTGTGCTGCGCACAGCGTTGGCAGTTAGGAATTCGCTCTAAAAATTAGCATACGGTTTTAGAGGCAGAGCGTAGTGTACTGTGCAAAATCTCATTACAATGAAACGCTCCCCCGAGAAATGGTGGCTCGCGGTCCAGTTATGAACACGGTTCAATTTTTTAGTCCAATAATAGAGGGGACGCGGCCTCCGGGCCGAAAAAGCCGAAGATTTATGGCAAGGCATTTCCGTGTCACAACCGGCCAAAAGGACTTTACAGTACAACCAGGACTTGCCTACACTGGGGGCCGTTAATAGGCTAATAAATCAACAGTGCTTTTTGTGCGCGGCGGCAATATTTTGAAACCTCCGATTATGAAATGCCTTCTGACAGCTCTCAGAGAAAAAGTTCCGACGCCGCGCCCCTTTTTTCCGCTACCTTCGGCCTTTGCACGCTACATACACTCCGTTCAACTCCTAGAGAAAGTACTGAATACGTACAGTACCTGGGCATTTAGGTTTTCGGCAAATTCAAATAGACTAAATGGAATTTTGCAAAACAGCTGCATTTCACTTTAGCACAAAATTTAAGCAGTTGACTTGCTCAAATTTAGAAGTATTTCACGCAAAAACTTTAATTTAGACTCTAATTGAGTGAAAGATCTGGTTCAGATTCCAGAAAACGGCAGTATTGCAAACTTTTCTTTTACTGTTATCTACCGAGATGCAAGGGACATTGTTATATAACCAATCCGCAAAATTTGCACCAAGTACCAAATTGTGCAGCCCGGGTACTCTAGCACTCTCCGGTAGAGAGAGATGGCATGACCGGCAGATACGGTAGTTAGTACCTTTGGTTTTCTTGGCATCGGCCAACTCCTTGACACAGTCGTCCTCGAGCTGGTGCAGTTTAGAGTTGAGTTCGCGTCGTTTCTCCACCATTAGACACTTGTCGCAGACGCAATTCTTGTGTGGACAGTCGAGTTTGTGGTTCTTCCGTCGGCGCCGGTCGCCGTGGTTCAGACATCTCTGACAGAAGTAGACCCGCTTAGGTTTCTTGTTCGACTGGCCAGGACTGAGCATGTTGGCCAGACTGTTGCTGGTGAACGGATCCTGGGGAACCACGTGCAATTCCGGCGGTGTCAGACTGCCTGCCAAAGGACTCACCTTCCGGATCTGGCCCTGTTCTGTCTGCAATAGTGACTAGAGTGAAAAATCAGTTGCTGATTAGGTTATACGCAGACAAGGGCTAGAGGCCGCTCCGTTTCAAGGTCAATTGTCTATGCTGAATATTCAGAAATGTGTACGTAAAATTATAAAGTGAAAGGTTCGAGCTAAAAGCATACCATCTCTAAAACAACAAACTAATAGTACGTGGGTACGTACGTACAGACATGGGCTAGCATTTCGGCTGATGGGGGGTAGAATTTTCAATTCCTGATGGGGGCTGATGCGGGGTAGGAGCGCCTGATGGGGGGCTGAGGGGGTGGTAAGCCAAAAAGTCCGATTTTTGGCGAAAATCAGGGTTTTTTGGCTTATTTTTCATTAAAATAAGTTAAAATTAGCTATTCTGAGCTCATTTACGCCTATTCCAGGCATATTTTTATCATAATTTTCTATACAAAATTCTTCCCAAAAATTCCTGATGGGGGGTAGCGGCCGGCTGATGGGGGTAGATCAGAGCCTGATGGGGGGCCAACCCCCCCTCAGCCCCCCCCCCCTTTGCCCATGTCTGCGTACGTAGCTAGAATTGCAATTGATGTTGTGACCCGAGACAAGTTTAGTTTTTCCACTCGAGTTTAATGACAAACAAAATTCAGTATGGTATACTACCAAAGTATGTAGTTCGCTAAATTTATCTTTAAAGCAAAAAATAATTATTAATAGATCAAAATACAGTAGTAGTCCTAATCCTACCATGCAAAAGAAAATGTATGTATGGTTCTTGCACCGTATACTAAGGTGTTCGAAACGTATATGTAGGAGGAAGGAACAAATTGCCTGGTGAAGCCCTGATAACCACATACGTAGGGCTTCGTTCAAAGTCATTAGTTAGGAATATCTATTAAGGCATGAGGGGGCGAATTTACTGCATTCTAATAGAACAACACGGACTCAGCTGTAGATTACATTAAGCAAGAAAAGTAAAAGTTTTTGTGCATTTATGACATAACTGTGCTGCATCTTACAGTACGACTTAACGTACATTGTACGTAAGTTCGGTTCGAGACAATGAAATACAGCTGTTAAAGGCAGAGCTACGTATGACATAGCCGCTATTACCTACCCTAACTTTTAGAGCAAGACGCATAACACGAATTAGAGCGCTTCCTGACCGCAGAAGTAACAAATGGATGGGCATGCTATCCTATTAGTCACAGATGATAGTGACGTCACAGTCTGTGTAAGTGAATACAGTATAAAGTAGAGAACGCAATACTCGAATATCTTTATTAGTGTGGAAGCTGAAAAAGCTTTTGACTTGCGTCATCAACTGGACAGGCGATCTCATTATTGATTATCGTAGACTTAGGAAGACAAAGAAAAGAGCCTTGTAATCGTTGTGTTATTCTTATTACCTATACGGTACGCGTCTGAGCTTTCAGTGCTGCTTGTGGTTCGGTAGGGTAGGGCACCCGGAACTAAACCACACAGAAAAACTCACCTTTACGAAGTAGGCTAGGGGTAGCATGGACAAAAAAGGTAGTAATAACTAGAGCTAGCGGCTAGCGCCGGAAAGTTTATTGCTTTCAAAAAGCTCCTTAGAAACAAGCGAACAACGTGCAAATTAGAAGCAGTTTTCTAAGAGTTCATCAGCGACAATTACAATAACTGCCTCAGCGCAAAATACCCAGGTGCAACCATTGTGCCCAGCCCGGTGGTGCAAAGTGCAAGCAGAATAATTAGCTATTTACCTCAGCTTTCTCCGGACTTGCCGGCGAGCCCTTCGGCGACATCAGGTCGGCGTGTATGCGCTCGACGTTGAACGACATCCTGCCGGTCTGCAATAGACGACAACAATCGGTTACAGTAGACCGGGAGAAGAAAGGCAGAGAATCGGTGGCACGTATAATATTATAAGGCAGACAGACGGACGGGTGTAACAGCCAGTGCAGGCGGCATGTATTGGACGGCGGAGCGTCAGATGTGTGCAACAAGAAACAACTTTTAACAAAAACAGTCGTTAGAAAAAGGGCGCCGGCGACCACCCACCACGCCACGCTTCGCCGGCAGCTGCGCGCCGGTTGAAAAGTGCCGCCTGTTTTTTGCGCGCAAATCGGAACCCTAATTTATATACAGCACCGGCAAGATTGTCGGAGCGCCTTTTGGATTCAAATTCAGTTTACAGTTGGGGAGACCCCGATGGCTGGTTTTCGGCTGTACATGTAGCAACAGCACCAGTCACATCAAAACCAACAGGCACTGACGGCAGTCGACAGATGGTGGAGTGGGGCTATTTTTTTCGGCAAAACCGCACTGCTTTTTGTCAGTATAATTTTACGGCCCGATCTTAAGGAGCGAGCAGGTTTTTCTCCGTTCTTTTCGGCCTAGTCAAGGACAGCCACTCTGCCTCTAAGAAACATGTCGCAGGTAGGCATAGCCATCGATTTTCGACACTTGAAAAAACCTCTACAAACAAACAAACAAACTCAGTTTTAAACTGAAGCGATAAAGCTTAATAGAGCGGTGGTGAAAAGGTTGTAAAGAGCGCCGATTGATTGAGTAATAAGGGGCGGATTGCGGGCAAAGAAGTGGCAGGCGTAGAAAAGCAACTCACATAATAATTCTGTTGAAACATGGCGAGTTGTTAAGGCGCGCGGGCCGGGCCGCCGACGGAGGTTATTAAGCTTGAGACAGGAGAAAAAACTCATACAAGAACGCAATAAGGCCGCCCGGTACGTTCTTATAAAGTTGTTTTATTAGTTCGAGATCGATAGATTCAAATATTCGGACACGTGTGCCTCCAGTTGGAAGCTCTGGCCGGCGCTGCCGTCCGTTATTTTAACGCCCGCTTTTCGATTAATAATTTAGCTACAATTTGACAAAGAGCTTCCCAGGCTTTATTGACTCTACTGGGCGCATTATTTTTTCTCTTCCCAGCTCATCAGCCAAAACAGCGCCCCACCAACTTTGCCCTACCTACCTGGCAGTTGGAGAGCAGCCACTAAAAAGCAGTTAGAAGACGGCTGACGGACGGACGGACGCGCCAGCGCTTTTCTCTATGCAACATTGTAGCGCCGTTTTTAAAGCCAAAATAACTGCTTAACAGTTGCTTTTTGGCGTCACTTACCGGGCGCGCTCAGAGCCGATTTTTCTTCGCTCCACGTCGAGGCGATTTATTTTTGTTAGGCCCTTCCTCTCTCTCTCTCTCTCACCACTGTAGACGCGGCACAAAGAAGCCTGCTGCTCGCTGACTGGTCGGTGTCTAGTCACGTGACGTCCATAACTAGGCCGCCGTGGCCTAAAAACAAGGCCGCAGCGGTTTTTTAAGCCGTTTGCAAGCGGCGCATGATGACTGATGTGTGTCATAAATTTTCAAAACCAAACAGCTTGGCCCTCGGACAACGCGCCGTCGGGGTTCGTAGTTGCCGCCGAAAAAACTGTTGGTACGCGCGGAAGTCCGCTAATAATCGAGTCTTTCTCTACAAAGGGGAGGGTAGTTGTCTAGGAGGCTGCCGGACCTTGTGTCTCTCCTGCTCTATAGCAGTTGGCTACTCCTAGTCCGAAAGGACAAAATGTTACAACAACAACAAAGGTCTGAAAAGAAGAGTCGCAAAAAAAGGCGCCTATTTTGGTAAGAAGAAAGAAGGACTCAATTTTAAAGTTGGCTGGCAGTGAGATTATAAGTTTTGGCAAGGAAACCGGAGCAGACGGACGGACAGAGAGAAGCGAAACTGGACTGAGAATGGAGCGAAGAGCTTTTTGTGACGCATAACGATTAAGGGCCGTCGGGTTTTTTAGTCGCCAACCAACAAGGTTGCAATTTGGCGCGGCACCGCATTTAATCGGCCGCCCGACTGATTTTAAAGTCAAACGACTGTCATAAGAACAGCTGGCTTTTTGTGCCGACAGGTCAGCAGCGTTCTGCCACGCACTTATCAGTCTGTTTTACTGAGTTGGTCTGGTTTTTGTATGGGGATAAAGTTTAAACGACTGGCATTCTTGCTTTGCACTCGACTAGACAGACACCACTGACAACACCACACTCATGCATATGTACACAGTCTGTCGGTGTAATTAGTGCTTCTTTTTTCCAGAACGCCCGCTGACTTCGAACATACAATCTACATTGAAAGTAGCCCTGTAAGTGACAGTTGAAAATTGCAGTGAAATAAGCGTAGTATTAGAGACGTCTCACGTTTTGCTTGGATTTGTAAGCCAAAGAAGAATTTATAAAGTCTTGGCTAGGCTACGTATGTGCCTGTATCTGTATGTACATTGCTGTACGTACTGTATGTATACGACCACGCCAAAACGACATTGCCATTAGTTTGGCGTTTTAGTTTAGGGGCCGTCCATAAACGACATCGTTCCAGAGGGGGGTCAGCTGAAATGCGACGATAGACGACGAGGAGGAGGAGGGGGGTAGCAAAAAACGACGTCGCTTTTTTCGGAATTTTAGGGAACTTCGAACGTATTATTTTCGATTTATGTATATTCTGTCAAAGATTTTACATACAAAAAGCTTCCCAGGGTGGTTGAAGGAATCTATCTATTCAATTCATTGTACAGTATGGCAGCAAGAATAAATGACAGTACTGCATGTGCTGTACTTTTATCGGGGGAGGGGGGTAAACCGAAACCGACGTCGCCTTAGGGGAGGGGGTCCCCAGAAACGACGCAAGGCGATTATGAGAGGTCCGAAAAATCGGGATTTTGGTACGACGTCGTTTATGAACGGCCCCTTACTGCAGTCACCCAGAGTATGTAAGATGAACTATTTTACTTACTACTGGTCTGGCTAGACTGTATTTCGATTATTTCAAAAGTTTCAGTTATGTACGAACAAAACGTTTTGTTGGTTATGTTTTCAAATCAACTGAACAAAGCTAAAAGACTAAAACTACTTGATTTTTTGGAAAAATGACACTCAAATTTAACTACAAACTGTATTGTAACATGTCGCTGGAGTTTAGTAGTCTATCTGTCCCCTCGATGACCAGATGGGCTCTCGTCCTGAGACCACTGTTCCATCCTTTCCAATTTTTCTTGGTTGCAATTTTTGTCAATTTACGCTTTCAGACTCGAAAATTACTAAAATTCCCCGGAAAACAGCGTTTTTAGCTGTATTTGAACTAGACCTATTTTGTAGTGACTAGTAAACTAACTACTACTAACTACTAATTTTTGGGGTTTTATGACGTCATCAAGACTACAAATTGACTACGACTACATATTCAGATTTTGTGACTACAAATCGACTACAAAATACCCTTTTGAATCTGTCAATTTGGTGTCAGAAATTTCTGCAATTTTTTGTCTCTTATCTTTAGAAACAGAATTTATCTGAGCATTTTTGTTAACTGTGCTTTTTCACTGATTTTCACAACTTTTTGCCATTCAAAGGCAGTTTTCCTGTTTAATTTTGGAATATTTATCGACTTTCTAGCTGTTTATAAACAGTGCGAAATCGGAAATTTGGAAATTTTCTGTCATTCTAAATCACGATGAATACAGTATCCGTTTTAACATAACCGCTTTTTAATAAATAACGGTTCTCTGTAACTCGGTGGAAGTCGTAAAATGGCCCCTTCCCCCAGACGAAATGCGAGTCCTTGTAATAAAAATTTAGACTGTTGTGTGCATTTTGTGTTCGGTCTTCCGGGTACATAAACTAAGTTTGAGCTTGAATTCAAGAATTACTATACATATGGTGCTTTGAAAACGTCATCCTGTTTATTTACGCATTGGGGGAAAGAGTCGTAAACAAATTCTGTCTTAACAAAACTAAGCAAAAATATAGAGCTAATTACGTGAATTGATGAAGGTGGTATCGGTTGTTTAACCTCAGCGCAGCTTTTAGACCAATCTGACAAATATAATTTGTACGCTCTGCAGAAATAGAATTTCCGTTTTATTTTCGCTAAATTTTTTGGACCGTACTGTAAAATAAAATGGAACTACCGTGTTTTTTGGTTCTCTGAAACTATTCTAAGTGTGGATTAGATGCTTGCCGTCACCTGCTGTCCTTTTCAAAATAGGCATGTGAGTTCTTTAGCTTACGTTTGCCGCGTCGTTGGCTCAGTGGGTAGCTTGCTGCTTCTGAGTCACGGCGGCCCCTGCATCCCTAGCGGTTGTAGTGGTTCATCCTCTCGGCGCGGCAAGTTTCTTGCTGCAAAGAGTTGGTCGTCGGCATAAAGCTCCACCCAGGCCACCGAAAGCTGGTTACAGCGAGTAGATAAAATGGGAACCAACTGGATCTGCCATTGCACCGAAGCCGCTCCTACAGCATGCCAACTTGGAGAAAGAGCAATGACGTCCGGAGTTGTCCACGGAAACCGACTAGGCCGGGGGGCCTCTCTCACACCAGGGGCGGACCTAGCCGACGTTGGGAGCCGACATCACCATGACGTCAACGCGCCAGGGACTTTCTTAAGTACCTGGCGCCCAACAGCATGGCTAGAGTGGCTGGCAGTGATAGAAGGGAAACGTCCGAGATGACGAAACCACGGGGGTAGCGGAATGGACCTCGAGTCTGATCGCAGGCCGTAAGGCCCCCCGCAAATCGGATCGGATCGGATAGCTTACGTTTAGCTTATACCAAAAATGACCGATCTTTAACAAAAAATTGTTTTGTTCTACTAGACATGCCTTTGTAAAACCAACACAGACCATACTCATCCGTTGTCACGACTGTTTTATGGAAACGGCGCACATATGACCTGTAGGCGTTCCCACTAACTCAATCGGCATGTTGTCCTGCAGAATTTAGCATAGAATTGTAGCCAATGGTCACATCTAGTAGGCCAGACAAAAAACCCGGAGAGCCCCACTCCAGTAACAAAAAACAACTCTTAAACTAAGGAGAGTCGTTTTGCAATTATTATGTTCGCACCGCGCTTACAAATCGTACCAACCGTAAGCTGCTCTAATGCAACCTAGCAGGGCCTGGTTTTCGACTGTGATAAATGCGCAATGATTTTTACTGTTTAGCGTATATGTTTTGGTAGGATTTCATGCTTTCGATTTTCCGTTAGTGACATTTTAGTGTTAATCAGACCAATTCGTACCGACCGTAAGCTGCTCTCTGGGAGCGTTCAGGTACAATATTCTCAGCGTAAATAGATGCGCTACATCGTCTTCTATTTAGCGTATATGGTTTTGGTACGAAAACTGTTAGCAAGCTTATAATATAATTCTTTCGATGACGGTGCGAAAAAAAACAGAAAATTCCTTCAGTAAATGAAACCAATTTTCAATAAACCAGTATCTTCAAGAAATAAATAAAGCTAATGAGAATTAATCCTGCCAAAAGCTTGATCAGTTTATTTGCATGTATTGTATGTTTACTGCATTAATTAAAACACCCGACACCACTTAAAGCAGCCACTGGGTAAGCAGTCAAAATATGTTTATCACAATAGTTCGAAGAAACATTGCTTCTGTAAAACTTTTGCGACGTTTCTATTTTTTGCAACCACCAAACAGTCGTGGTTGTCTTCTTTGCCGCTGCTTACCTCTCTTTTACTTAAGAAATTATTGCTACCACATCCTGTACGTAGTGTAATGTCATGTGCTCCTCTGCTGCTGATGAAAACAATGAGTATACGGTTTATTTTGAACAGCCCAAAATTTCGGCCCAATCTTAGTGCCTCAGATAATGAAACTTCATACGTGCGCCGAATGGGAATTTTGTGGATTATAGGGTGTCTGGCCCCAACCGGGGTTTGAGTCGAAATTCGGTGGCGCGAGTACCATGTAGAATACTAAAAAACGCTCAAAATTCGTTTAAAATCACATTTTTTGGCTAGAAATCGCAAAAAAAAGTTTTAATTGAGGCTCAACTGCGCCAAAAAAGTGCTATTGTACAGGCAACGTTTTAGCAATTTTCGTGTCTGAAATTGAAACGGTTGAAAAAAACATATTCAAAAAATTGCTTGCCTGGAAAATCGGATATGGGGTGGAGGAATATGGTCTGGTTGGCGGATCTGCGGCGGGTGCTTATCTGCCTAAAGTAAGGCGAGGGAGAGGCAGACCTCGTTACATACAAGTGCAAACAACAAACAGGTGCTAATCGGTATATATTTAAAAGTCCGATTGTGGTCGCTTTTCGACCCATTCTTTAATGGCTGGAATTTCCCCGACTTTTGCAGCGAATTCTTTCAGTTTCGGAAATCCGTCGAAACATCCGGTCTCGGAGGTGATGCGGCCGGTAACATAGTTGAAAATCACAAAATCAGCCCATGTAATCTAAATATATGCTGCTTAGTTGTAAGATTGTGATGTTCTCTTACAGTCAGGGACTTAGCGCCATATCATAGCAGTTTAAGGCACCGGTTAGCGTAGTGGTTTGGTTGATACTTAAACAGTATAGATAAAAATGTCCCATCTTCCTTCACTCAAACGATTCGTTCTCGGTCAATTCTTAATCAATCTGGCTGAAATTCTTTTAAATCAGCAAAACTTCACAAGATAACTGGCTCCATACATTTTTTGCAAGTTTAGTGCCAAAATTCTAACTCATGCTGCTTTTATGAGCCGAAAACTAAGAATCAGGATGGTACACGGAAATTCTAATTTTCAGCAAAGAGAACTAAAATTGGGCAATTTCAAAAACACGGCTATCAAAATGTGACTTTCCTTCGTAAAACCAGTAAAATGCCGGTTCCGTTTTCTATTAGTTCCGCAAAACACCGTGGGGAAGGGTTTTTACGATGTGGAACAGAGTTCAAATAGGAGGCATTTGTCGAACTTCCTGTTAAAATCTGTGCTCAACCGATTCAGAGCGTTGATTCCAGATGATACAGATTGTCTGATCTATGCAATTTTGGATCATGTTTTGTTTTTCCCCGATTTTAGTGCCCTTTGAGCTACAGCGCTGCCCAGTAGTGCAGTATATATCATACCAATGGCAACATCAACCATTCCTGCAAGTTTCAAGCTAAACTCTTTGAATTACCTGAAGAATTATAATTTCCGTGCATCACCCTAATTCTTAGTTTTTGGGTCATAAACCAAAACGGCACTCTACGATAGCGGTGTCGAGTACTAGGGTACCACGTTGTGCCCTAAGTTCCGGTAGCATACTTTGCATACGGCGTTAAGTGCCTGACTGTTTGGTTTGTCTACTTTATCACACACGAAGTATCCTGTTCCTGTGTCGTTGAGCACCTTTTCAAATGTTGCGTTGATAGGCTTGAACGCGTTCTCAACAATCTCTACCAAAAGCTGCTGCTAAAAGCAGGCTTGTTAGTGTACGAACAATGCTCAGTGCACACAGAATTAATCGGAAGGGGCTCACGTCAACTAACAAATTACACTAGTCGTCGTTTCGAACCAACAAGTAACCGCTCTCGCAGATGCCGGTGTCGCCGTGACACACGACACGTGACAGGTGTAGTGTATCCATGGCCATCAGTTTCACTGCACTACATAATATGTACCTTCTTCTCTGGATCTTGTTCAAAGAACCACGGTCGCATTGTAGTATAGACGTCTTCCAAGGCATCAATCAACATATCACATTTGGCAGCATCAAGAGCATCGTTCCCTTTCAGTCCTGCAACTGAAACCTGTTTAAAACAGCCCTTAAACACTATAAATGTGCAGGGTGTACCACGTTACGTCAGGATGTGACATGGACAAGCATGTGGCTAAACAGGATGTGCAACGGCAGCGAACTCAGCAAAAGTGATAGAGAAAGAGAGAAAGTGGGAAATGACTCAAAGCGAGTGGTTTTGAGTTCTAAAAGCAATAAGGCGGGTCGCCAAAGAAGTCTCACGGCACGGACTGCAGTTTCATCTTCATGTGGCATGGTTTGCTGAATCTAGAAAACTGCTGCTTCGAAACCATACCGACCATGGCTGTTGCAAGTGCTGAACGAAGATGACCCCGATTGTCTTATGAATTTGTCAATGGTTTTTGGAACAGACAGACAGATCACGGCGATCAGTTTTCAGATCGAATCCTCCAGTTTTATGAGGCTCCAGTTCAACCTGACTGACAGGACCACTTTGAAAATCAGTGATTTTCACGATTTAGTTGACTAAACGCTATGTTTTTCAATTGATACTACCCAAAATTGGTAGACATCTAAGTTGCTCTTGGAACTGTATTTGTGTGAAGGTTAATTTAATTCCGGTCACATAGTCGGGCGCCACTAGCGATCAAACGTTTAACACTCAGCATGGTCCACCCTGTCTATAGTCTACACTAACTTTAACCACAAACATAACATAGATCAACATTGCACGACAAAGGTACCCAGTGAGCGGATCATTAATAGGAAAAAACAAGCCCATACCGAACATTCCTGCCAAAAAACGATAGATAGCTTTGCTTTGTGAAAGAACTTTGCCATCCATTTCTAGAATAGGGAGCTGACCCATTGGTGTTTCTGAAAAACTTTTCACTTGAAATTAGTATGCACGTGTACAGGCATAGTGAAGTCGGAGGGTTTCCCTAATCCCTACCCCACAGCAGGTTCGAGGCATAAGACCAAACTTCTCCAAACGCATAAGAGCGTTCGAGTACCAAACTAGGAGGTTCATACTTATGCTTGTTTTTAGCTCTTAACGCAATTTCCTGCTAAAATAGCGATTTTAAATTTATGGTTAAAGAAAACGTTCTAAAAAACGCACGTCGAGGGTTGAGAAAGCAACGATTTCTGTTAAAAAAACAGATGTTTAGCAAGTCTTCTTTTTCTCAAGACAGTGTCTGAACTTTCAGCACAAAATAAATCCCACAGTATTGCAGAGTTTAGCCAACTTTTCGGTCACTCGGCGAACTTTTTTGAAAATGACAGCAGAAAGAAATGTTTTCATGTTTGAGACACGCTAAGTGTGCATTCAAATGTGCGATAACAACTGTAAAATGGGTCTACTTGGCTTCAGCGTTTCCCATTCTTCCATGGTAATACGTTTGTCGATATAGTTGACCCCGGCGTAGGCAAACATGAGTCTGGCCGGTTCAGCTCTGCCTAATATATTGAAGTAAGTGAGGGTGTATTGAGGAACGACTGGCATTTTCAGTTTCCTTCCGTCAGCCGCTTGGAACAACTCTTCAAGAACAAAACCGGGCAGCAAGCAAGCAGGCAACCTGCTATCTTCTGCTATCGCCACCTGCTTTACAAAGTTTTACACCTATATCGATTTGGGCACTTGATATCCAATTCTGTACGTGTTTAGGACCGTTAGTTAGCCAACAGTTTAGAACAAGGCGATGGAGACGCCCCCCTAAATAGGTAGGCTCACCCACTAATTTGCGTATTTTGGCCACCCAAACCCAGCCCATTTTCCATACCCTGTATGTACAGGGTAGGGTCCATAAAAAACAACCCCGCAGATTTTTTACTGTATGTAGCAACCGCAAATCTCAACCGAAGATAAATAAATTCTTAAAAAGATTGCTGAAATTTTCATTAAGATACCATATTGAGATAGTGATTTTACCAATGAACGAAAGGGATGTTTATTATTTCGCTGCGTTTCATAATAAAACGGATTCCTACTACTGCTGAGGGTACTGTTGTTTGGTATTGGGTTTTCCGTTTGTGTATGTCTATACACATTATACCTTCAAATGTGTATGGTAATTTGTGTATACACATTCAACAAAACAATGTGTATTTTTGTCTATATTTGTGTGTGTGTATTGTACTGAAAGAAAATGCAAATTTTTTGGTAGATTTTGAGCCAGAAATGCTAAGAAAATCAAATCTCTCAATGTCTGTTGCTTTAAACCTTGGAGAGCTTTGAAATCGAGTTACTACTTAAACCATTTGAAGGCTTTATCAGGATATCTACCGTTTATTACTGTAGCAAAAACATCGAAGTTTTGCGATTCTGTCCCAAATTTTATCGACTTTTCCAGATCAAATACACATTTTGAGTACTGTTTGTGTAAGGTAATGTGTATCGGAATTTTCAATGTGTATGTGTATGTGTATACACATTGAGAAAACAATGTGTATTTTTGTGTATGGTAAATGTGTATGTGTATACACAAACAACAGTAGCTGAGGGGTAAGGAGGGTTTACTGGTGACACACGCTCTGTTTAATTCACCAGTTTAAGGTCTCGTTAGTCCTCAACAGTAGGAATCTGTTTTATCATTAAGTTCAACAGAATCGCTCTTTTTCATTGCCAAAATCTGTTCTCACTTTGAGGGCAAATAGCTTAGGAACTAAGCAGAGCATCTTAATGAAAATTTCAGCAATCTTTTAAGAATTTATTTATCTTTCATATAAAAAAGGATTGAATGTTTGAATGAATGTTTAATACACGTCCAACAGAATAACAAGCAACTCAGATCAAGGGGAGGGCGTGGCCGTTTGTCCGACGAGTGCCCTTCCCCGCAAGTACTCAGTAAAATCAAACTGTTGAATTAATTTTCTGAAGCGCGAAACCGTGGCTGCATTAACTATTTCGGCTGGTAAACTATTCCATAAGGGAACAACCCGATTTGAAAGGAAAAACTTCCTTATGTCTAGTCTTGACCGTTGAACAAACAATTTACGGTTGTGACCACGAGTGCTTCGTACATTAGCATACTCAAATAACAGTTGCCTTGGCAGCTCCACAAGTCCCTCGAGAATCTTGTAGACCATAACCAGATCGCGAATCATTCAATTCGGTTGATATTCGAGGCTGCTAAACAGTAAAATATGTGCCGGGTTCATTTTTTACGGACCCTGTACGACCCGATCACGACTCGACACGACAGGACTAAATCTGTATACCAGCACAATTTTTCAGGCCGATTCTCGGTGCATTACTAATTGCAAGGAAACTGGTGAAAGTGACTCTATCAAAAGGGAGAAATGAGATTATCGAGGGTGGCCTTTCTCCAATTGTAGAGAGTGCTGTTCTTCTTGCTGTTCTTTTTCCCTGCCACATGCGTTCGAACCAGCGACTTGACGTCTCTGTGGTGCAGAATCGAATCTTTGGTGATTGCCTCGATCGCCGCTGTCGCCACTGCCACTTTGCGACGTTCTACCAACGCTTTCCTGTATTCCACTGCAACTCTCACCTACCTTACGTACTGGAGTTTTCCACTTAGTATCCCAGGGGATATAACACGGAAAATCACGTTTCTCAGTGAAAACATTTCCGCCAGTCAATATCCCAGGGATACTGTACTGCACTGTACTGTACTGTACTGTACTGAACTGTACTGTACTGTACTGTACTGTACTGTACTGTACTGTACTGTACTGTACTGTACTGTACTGTATAATCTAGGTGACCGACTCGAATGTATGAAGAGAAGTCCTCCCCAAGCGATGCTCCAGAACCATCCAACCAGGAAGAAGGAAACAGTCATCAGCTGAGATACGCCTACCACGAAATTGATGATAAAAGTCATGAACCGTCGTGACTCTTTCAGTCCAATTCGCGGCTGTCCTATGCACAGCCCGAAAGCACCGCTTACTGCTGTGCCTAAACTACCTCTGTAATTTAAACAGGATCATCTCACCGATGCGCTCCATCCGCTTTTTTAGTGATAAAAGTCGGCGACATCTAGGTGGCGTGCAAAATTACGTAATTGCATGAGGGGAGGGGTGGGGTTCGCCAAATGGTTGCTATTTATTACAACTCTAGTAGGGGGTTTGCGATTTTATAACGCATTTTTTTAAATGCAGAAATTATAACAGTTTGTTCTACTAGTTTTAACTGGAAATAAATAGAGGAACCAGCCCGAAAATTGAATAAATTTTACCAAAAATAAGATTGAAAAGCTCAGCAACACACTGTTTACTATGAGCTGGGCTAAAATCTAAGCTAAATTACAGTATGCTGAAAATACTCTCTGTCTTTGCAACTTTTAGAGGCCCGAAACGAGCGCTTCTATTGTCTGTTGAAAAGGAAACACTATTTAGAGAAGATTGTTACCGGCTCCGGGTATAAAGACATTCAGAATAAAACAAAGCATGGCCAGAGGAACCGGGAGGAAGGGAATGGCTTCGTGAATCAGATCGATGTCATTGGTTTGCACGTCAATCTGGAATGCAACCTTTCAATTTGTATGCATGATTCGAGTCAAGGCTAAACTGACCACGTCGTAAAACCGTTTCCGCTTTTCTTTTGGGTCTACCTCCTCTTCCACATCGGCGGCCAGGTTCAGCCGCATCTTGCGCTGCAACTGAGGACTCAGAAAACAAGAACAGAAGGTAAACCTGGAGTTTATGCACCCGGGAAGGGAACAGAATTACTCGCACATACAAGTAGTATAAAGTAAACACCTCGTATTCTTCGATGGGAGTCAGCGGGCGAGGCAGGGTACCGTCTTCCTGACCCAGCTGAATAATTTTGTGCATGTTCGTTCGCAGAAACTTCCATCCTGTCAACTTTTGACGCTCTTCTGCTGAAAACTGCCCAGAATAGGCAGAATTCGTAAAACTGTCACAGAATTTAACGTCCCATTCATGGAGGTTCTACCATACATGTACGTAGCAGTAGCCAATGGGGTGGCTGGGTTGGGGTCTGGGGCCGGTAGGGGTCTGATCCCAAATTCTAAGAGAGGGGGTTGGGTATGCTCGAAAAATGCAATTTTTGGCTAAAATTCTTGCTCATTTCGGCTCAAATACAGCTATAAAAAGTGCTGCTTTACAGGCGATTTTAGTGTCTGAAAAATTGTAAAAACTTGCTGAAAAAATTGCTTGCCAGAAAATCGGAGTGAGGGGGGGGTCGGAAAAATCGTCTCGTGGGATCCCCGATGACGGTCTGATCCAGTGCTGTTTGTTTTCCGGAAAAAACTGAAGCCGGCTTTTTTCGTTTTTTTCCAAAAGTTGTTTTACGAGATGACAGAAAAAATTTAAAAAATCACGAAATAGCGTGAGTTTTAATACCAAATGCACCAATTTCATGCTTCAGATTAGTAATTTGATTTTAAAACACCAAAAAAATACAATGATAAAAGTTACCTGAAAATGGTACCGGTATAATGTATGTTAGCGGAAGTAGCTTAGTTTTGATAAGGACAGCCGGATTGGCCTAGTCGGATGGGCTCTATGGAAAATAACTGTTTTATTTGCACTTGACCTACTGTACGTACACATACATGTAACAGGGGGTCTGCCCCCACCCGACTTAGGCCAGACCCCCTCCGATTTTTCTGGCAAGTAAATTTTTGAGCAAATTTTTGCAATTTTTTACAATTTCAGCCAAAAAATTGCCAATATCGCCTGCAAAACAGTACTTTTTAGCTGTATTTCAGCCCAAATTAGCGATTTTTTGCCAAAAATTGCGATTCTTTGTTGTTGTTGTAACTTTTTGTCCTTTCGGACTAGGAGTAGCCAACTGCTATAGAGCAGGAAGAGACACAAGGTCCGGCAGCCTCCTTGGATTCTTTCGATTTTTGAGCGTTTTTTAGTGCCAAACCCTTCTCCCAAAATTTTGGCTCAGACCGCCCGGCCGGCGCTAGACCCCCCAACCCCCTCCCCCCTTCGGCGGATGACCTGTTACATGTATGACTGTACAGATTTCAATTGTCGGCCTACCTTCGAAGCTAAATTGACTGGAACGTCGTCTGCTTTTCTTGTAGCTAATATCTGACTGTCGTCTGGTAGTGTTTGGCGTTGGCGTTCGGGATTGAATCTCATTGTGCTGAGCACGCAGTCGGCTGGAACGAGTGCTCTTGATGGAGAACTTGGACGTTCTTCTAGCTGAACTCTTCGATTTCAGTATATCGGCCAGCATTTTAGTCTTGCCAGGCAGCCGCACAAACAACCAGCTCCACTTGACAGCGGAACTGCTTTATTTCTGCCCGTTTGGCGCTACCAAAGTAAAGTGGCGGAAACGCCAGTTAAACGATTGGCTTTATTTGACAGCAATCTACCGTGCCAACCTGCGCTTACCGGTTTGGTCAGGCATCTACATGTCTTCTCCAAACAAAAATTCAAAGACGATTAAAAATTTGCCATCTGGTTGGCCCTATGGCACTTTCTCAATCGCTGCCAACCACTTAATTTAGACTTAGCTGGACTGGGGAGTGCCGATCGGTTAACCTTTTCCAATTCACCTGTGTCATATGGTACAGATTGCAACCTCGTCTGTTTTCGCCATACCACCGATAACCAAAGACGACCACCCTCCGAACGCCACCCCACCGATCAAATAGGAGACTTTTTAGCGACACTTTAGAGACACTAAAAACGCCCAAATATCGCAAAACAATTGTAACTTTGGGCTGACAATGATACATGGGCGCGGCGGGGGTTGATCACCCCCAACTTTGGCTCGACCCCCTCCAAGCGACCCCATGTATGCACCTGAAGCCGACTTTTGTTCCTGACCCCACCCACCAAACAATCAGGCCCACCCCCATTTTTTCGGATTTTGACTACCCCAGCCCATTTTTCCGGCCATTATTTTCTGACAATCGTCAAAACTCGCTAATTCGGGCTCAAATACAGCTAAAAAGACAGGCGATTTTACCAATTTTAGTGTTTCTAAAGTGTCGAAAATTGTCTCTGTACCTAAAATGCCTCTAAGGTGTGCGGGGTATTCGGGGTGGTGATCCCGAACACCTTAACTATGGGCTCAGTGTTCGCCTTGTATCCAGCGAAATAAGCGATCGCGTTCACAGGCCTCCGAGCACAGAAATTGTGTTGGCCTCGAGGGTGAATTCGAATGGCTTAATACCAACTGGTGCCAGTTTGCCGAAATCAAACATGCGCCGTTGGCTGCGATTTAAAATTGCCAGTGCCACTCGGGTGGCAGAAATATAAATCGGCCTTCACACCTTTAACAGTCTGGCAGTTAACGCCGTTTATGGTCCCGACACCATATATGGTACCGGAACCTAGGCTACTGGCACCTAGGGCCCGACCGGATACAAATTTCTACCGGATTATCCGGATATCATTGATCAACTTGAAACTTTTTAGAATCCAATAAACCACATTGTATATGTACATTTCTTTGTTCTATAACATTTGATTCAAAACAACATCAAATAAATAGTTCAAGCAACGCAAGTTATACTTGTTAAACAACAACACTTCTACAGTTTCGGGCTTCAGAGAGGAGCGATCGCCTTCCCAAATCGAGCCAGCAGTCTTAAATGTTCGCTCGCTAGCTACCGTACCGATAGGAGCACTCAAATACTTCGTGGCGAGCTGAAAAACTGTTTTTAGAACCATAGAACTGCCGCAAATTTCTAACCTCTGCCAGTCTGCCAAATGTTGACTGCTTCTCTTTCCAGTAGAGAAGTGGGTCTGTCACTGGGTACAAGCACATCTTTCAGATACTCAGAAATCAGTTTGTGCACCTAAGAGAAAGTATTCATACGTATTGTGTAACTAACATCAAACAACAAAACTACTTTGTCAGTTTCTTCATCAATGCCACCAGAGGTATCGATTTGGTTTGGCGAATCCAGTGAATCGGCGAAAAATCTCTGTTCGCCCTCATGGCTGCTGTGCGTTTTTTCAGTAGGTGTTTGACAGTGATTTTCGGCGTTCAACATCAGTTCCAAGCGGACACGCGCCCAAGCAGCAGCTTCTGCCGACGTGAAAGCCTGCACCATATTAGCAGCATAGTATAGCAAGGTGTAGGGCAGTGAGTGTTTTATTACACAAAAGACGTCCGTACAGCGCAGCATAAAGTGGCACGAGTGGTTAGCGAGATAAAGCAAACTAGGCCAGTCAGTCACAGTGGTATGCAGTCAGACAAAGCGTAAAACGTAGTATGCAGATGAGAGGAATAAACAGGAGCTCTTACAAAACGTACGAAGAACAACTTAAATTGCACAATACGTACATACGTACTTTCAACACATAGTACACTCTAATCCTAATAATTAGGATTTAGCCTTACTTTATCCTTAAAGCGAGGATCCAGTATTGTAGCCAGAAAACAAGGTTCCGAGTTCTCAACAGCAGTAAAGTGATCTCGTTTATCTTTCCCTCCAAAGTAGTTATCGATTTTACGGTCAAATGCAATATTTATGTCAAATACGTAGAAAATCACGTTCTCTCATCTGTGACTGACATCCGGCAGGTAACATCCGGATATGGCATGGTCCACGGCATACATGTAACAGGGGGGTCTGCCCCCCACCCGACTTAGGCCAGAACCCCCCCCCCCCCCCGAGACGATTTCACCGACCCCCCCTCCGATTTTTCTGGCAAGTAAATTTTCGAGCAAATTTTTGCAATTTTTTACACTTTCACACACAAAAATTGCCAAAATCGCCTGCAAAACAGCACTTTTCAGCTGTATTTCAGCCCAAATTAGCGATTTTTGGCTATTTTTAGGCCAAAAATTGCGATTTTTCTCGATTTTTGAGCGTTTTATAGTGCCCACCCCTCCCCCAAAATTTTGGCTCAGACCCCCCCCCCCCCAGCGCCAGACCCCCCCTCCCCCATCGGCGGATGACCTGTTACATGTATGGTCCACGGATATGGCCATATCCGGATATCCGGTCGGGCCCTAGTGGCACCCCCACGTTCAAGGACTGTGGTAGCACCATATACGGTGCCACTGGCCTAGGTACCGGTCGGTACCATATATGGTGTTGGGATCATAAGCGGCGTTAAGAACCTGACTGTTTACTGAGTACCCTCCATCTGCTCAGTGTGTGTAGAATAAAGTTTACTTCTAATGCCATGTAAATAAAGTGTGTGTAAAAGGGCGCACAGACAAAAGTAGCAAACGAGCAATTAATCAATTAAGCAAAGGTGAGACAAAGACAACGAGGATCAAATCAACTAAGAACTGCCTGACTAGCTGACGGCCTTCTGGGTCGGCTGAGTCTGCTGTCTCAACGAAGTCTGCACCTTCGACTGGAACGCTTCGGTAATGACTGAAACAGACTGTTAATTAGTAATGCTCGCTAATTGGATGCACTTGCCACTCCGCCCCAAGGACGCAGCTATAAGTGCGCAAACACTTTTTCCCTCTGCACACCGCCGACCGATATGTCTCGTTGCATTAGAAACAAAAGTGTGGTAAGTGTATTTGGCGTTTCAATTTTAAACCCGGCTCATACATTCTCTTCTGACATACTAGAATGATCAAGCCCCCGACCCTTAGACCATACATGCATCAGGGGGTCTGCCCCCCAACCGCCCCTCCCCTTCGGCTGATGACCTGTTACCAGACATGGGCTAGCATTTCGGCTGAGATAGAGGATAGAACTTCGGCTAGATATTTCGGCTGAGGATAGAATTTTCAATTCCTCAGGGGGGTAGGAGCATCTGAGGGGGTGGCAAGCCAAAAAGTTGGATATTTGGCTAAAGTCAAGGTTTTTTGGCTTATTTTTCATTAAAAGTTAAAAAAAGCTATTCTGAGCTCATTTACACCTAATCCAGGCATATTTTAACATAATTTTCTATACTAAATTCTTCCAAAAAATTCCTGAGGGGGTAGCGGCCGGCTGAGGGGGGGTAGGTCAGAGCCTGAGGGGGGCCCAACCCCCCTTTGCCCATGTCTGGGGATGTAATGTTAGTACTGGAGCCAGTACTAGCAGACATGGGCAAAAAAGGGGGGCTGAGGGGGTTTGGCCTTTCTAGCTAGGGGGTAAGCCCCTAGTACATGTATGCAGCCCTCAATCCAATCAGCCACCGCTACCCCGACGATTTTACCCTCAGCCGAACTGCCAGGCTATGTCTATGCCTGATTGACGGCGATAATTTTCTGCAGACGCATAGAGAAATGTGGATTGTACGTTCCACCTGCGTTCTGGCGTTCATTCTTACACTGCAGCAGTTGGCTGAAGGCAAAGAGAAACGAGCCATTCTGCTTCTACCGGTGAGACAGGTGGAAAAGTGGAGACAGAAGGCGAAGCAACGACTGCACAGACATCTCAGCTATGTGGAGGGTTTGAAGAAAACACTCAGACGGCTGAGACTTAGACACTACGGCAGATGGAAAACCACTGACTGACCTTGGACAGATTTCTTTCTGTGTGCAAATAAAAATTACTGAATAAAAAATTGGTGGTGCACTGGTTGCTTGCAGCTAAGCGAGAGTACGAAGTAAAGGCCATTGCATAATAATCACCTGAGTACAGTTAGCAAATTGAAGCCATTGCGTTAATTTTTAACCGAATGAAAAGATTTATGGCACGATGATTATTATTATTTATTAGTTTAAAGTTCGTTTTGGCCAACTCCTACCCTGCTAGCAATACATGTAACAGGAGGTCTGCCCCCTACCCGACTTCGGTCAGACCCTCCGGAGACGATTTTTCCGACCCCCTTAGATTTTTCTGGCAAGTAATTTTTGGAGCAAATTTTCCAATTCCTTGCAATTTCAGACACAAGAATTGCCAAAATCGCCTGTAAAGCAGCACCTTCTAGCTGTATTTCAGGCCAAATTAGCGATTTGTTCGATTTTTCAGTGACAAACCCCTCCCAAAATTTTGGCTCAGACCCCCCCGGCCAGCGCCAGACCCTCCCATTCGGCGGATGACCTGCTACATGTATGACAGAGGGTCCCACCACCCGACTAAGGCCAGATCGGGGACGACCTCCGATTTTCTGGCAAATAATTTTTAAGCAAACGTTTGCGATTTTTTACAATCTCATACAAAAATTGCCAAAATCGCCTGTTAAACAGCGCTTTTTATCTGCATTTGAGCCAAAATTAGCGATTTTAGACAGATTTTAGCCGAAAAATTGCGATTGTTTGAGCGCGTTTAGTGCCGAACCCCTCCCTAGAAAGTGGGCTCAGGTCCACTTGGCCGGCGCCAGACGCCCCCAACCCCCTTCGGCGGTTGCCCTGTTACATGTATGATACCGATACCGTGTATGTCGTTATTTTCCGGACTGTATAATAATTGGTAAACACGATAAATTTGGGACAGATTGGAAGAGGATTCTTGAGATACCCATGGCTAAAATTGATGTCTGAATTTTCGTATATTACTTCATTTCAGCAGGCAAACCTCAGTGCTAAATAAAAAGGCTAGTAGGCCAGTACAGACATGGGCTAGCATTTCGGCTGAGGGGGGTAGGAGTGCCTTAGGGGGATGAGGGGTAGTAAGCCAAAAAGTCCGATTTCTGGTATGTTTTTCATTAAAATAAGTTAAAATAAGCTATTCTAACCTCATTTACACCTAATACCTAATCTTAACATATTTTTCTATATAAACTTCTGCCAAAACATTCCTGGGGGTAGCGGCCGCCTGAGGGAGGGGTAGGTCAGAGCCTAAGCGGGGTCAACACCCTCAGACCCCCGTTTGCCCCATGCCTGGATTAGGATTTGGGCAAAACAAACTTTCTGAACAAAATACTAATGCTCGTGCAAAAATCCTTTCAAATTTGGTTTGGAAATCGACCAAATGACGGCCATTTGAAGTTATTCGGAGGTCTTTTCTTGGCCAGCAGTGCACTTATCAAGATGATCTGAATTAGACCTTCCGAATTTATCCCAGTCTTTTCAATTTAGCGCACTTTGTATGTGTCTATTCAAAAATCAAGCAAATAGGAAACTGCGTCTAGCGCAGATGAGCTGGACTAGGTTAAAAGAGTGATTAGAAAGTGTCAACAGGTTTCAAAAGACCGTTAGCTGAATGAAGCAGCAGCAGAAGTACGTACCGGTCTTGGATCTGGCTTTCTCGGACAAAATTCCCTGCACCGTGTCTATCTGCTTCTGCAGGTACTGATGCTTTCTGTCGAAATAGGACTTGGCCTTCTCCAAACTCTGCAACCCACTCTGCTGACAGTGCAACCAATTCTCAATCAGATTCAATGCAACCAACCAACCATCTGAACGTAGTAGCCAGTTCCGATATCCACTATTACAGAGTTGGACTTGGCTAAACTTCCGTGCACGTACATCTGCAACCACACGTCGCTAAGGTAACTTTGAAGGTCGGAGAAAATACCTTTAAAACCCTACATTGAAGCACCCAATGCAATAAAAAGCTGTTTTGCGCTCAAACTACGCATTGAATATGAGTTTCAGCGATAAAATACAGATTGAAATGCGTTATAATATTGACTAAAAATTGTTCAGAGAACTCTAATTTCGATTCTAAAGCAGGCGCAAAACCATGCTTTAGTCAAAGGATTACTAAAAAACGCTATTTAGCGATTAGAATGCAGTTCTTAAACCCTGTTTAGAGTTTCTAATCAACCTAAAAACTCTCTCTAGGCTTTATAACCAGTGCTAAACCCTGTTTAGGGTTTCAAAGTAGCCCAAAACCCTAATCAGGGGTTGAAAGTAACCTAAACACCTTAATCAGGGATTCAAAGTAACTTGAAAACCCTGTTTAGGGTTTGGAAGCAACCTAAAAACCTTAATCACGGTTTGAAACTAACCTAAAAGCCCTAATCAGGGTTTGAAAGTACCTGAAAACCCTGTTTATTTTTTAAAAGTAAAACAAAAACCTTATTTAGGATTTCTAAGCACTGCCAAAACCCTGTTTTAGGTTCTAGGGTAGGCAAAAACCCAATTTTGTGCTACAGAATATATGTATTATGTGGGCTAAAATTTTGTTTACTTTGGAATCCAAAAGTGGGTTTTCAGGTCCCATCAAATTCAGCTTTTAACACTGGTTAGAAAGCCTAGAGAGGGCTTAAAAACTGCAATTCAAATCACCAAATGGGGTTTTTAGTAATCTTATAGCTCAGAACAGGGCTTTGCGCCTGCTTTCGATTCGGAATTAGGGTTCTCTTCGGTCGCAAAACCTACTTTGGACTTGGTCCCGAAACGCTATTTAGGATTTGAAAAAGGTACCTTCAAACTACCAAACAAAACTGCTTGCTCGACAATCAGATGTTATTGTAAAGGGTTTACACTGTTTGTTTGTCAAAAACACAGTTAAAAAGGGTAGGGTACAGTTCGGTGTGGCCGTTTGGGTGTGGGCCGTTTGGGTGCGGCCGGTTCGGTGTGGGCCGGTTGGGTGCATGTCCCGTTTCGGTGCAGGGCCGGTTCGGTGTGGGCCGGTTGGGTGCGACATAGTTCCGGCAGGTCCGTGTGGTGCTTTGAGTGTGACCTGTTCAGTTCCAATTAAGAGGCTAATGAGAGGTGTCAATCACTCACACAATAGATCTGAGACAGCATAGCTATGCCGGCTTAGGCATCAATTAACCCTATCGAAATGACCACCCCTTTCTCTGCTTTTCCCGGATTTGCAAGTACCGGAGTTTTCCACTTAGTATCCCAGGGGATATAACACGGAAAATCACGTTTCTCAGTGAAAACATTGCCGCCAGTTAATATCCCAGGGATATTAACTGGAAACGGCATGGGATATTAACCGGAACAATGTTTTATCATACATACAGTATACTTGTGTAGAGAAATTATCACAAATTTGACATAAACATTGCCGCCAAGTAATATCCCGTGGGATATGAAGCGGAATAAGGGTCCATGTAATATCCCAGTGGGATATTAAGTGGGGTGGGATACTAAGTGGAAATCTCCGGTAGGAGATTCGGATTCATTCCGAGGCTATCGATCCGCACTAAAGGTTCAGGTTCGCAGTTCAGAATGGACGTTTTTGGTTCACCTCAGTCGAACCAAAAAAATGCAGAACCTTTCCATGATCATTTCTGTACTTAGCTGTTCTGTGCCTATAAATTGCGACCTTTTTTCGATAATGGTCGTGCATTTATTGAGTCAACCAGTTGACGAACTGATCGGTCGGTGAAACTGATCAGCATTCCTATCAATGTCTGTGTCGGATCACACTGACCAGCTTAGTACGGCCGCCGGTAATCGCGACTGCAGTTTCATGGTTCCCACTTTTAAAACTGACGCAGCAGGTGCTACTCACCCCTACTGTCTCTACAGTAATTAACGGAAAGTCCGTACGCCTAAACTCTGTAGCTAGGTAAGGTAGCACATCATTATAAGTTCATCGATCAACATTCTAAAATCAGTGCATTCGTGGTTCTAACGGAATAAAAAAGCGTGTGTATTTGAATACTGTGTTCTGAGTAAGAAGAGTAAATTTTCAGTACAGAGAACTCCTCTCTCCTTGCCTTTAGGATCTAAAGAATACAGCTTTGTTGGAGTAAAAGAAAATACAAAGCAAATGCAGGGGTCGTCTTAGTAGAGTGTAGTGGTGGGTGGTAGAGCAACACAAAGCCAAACAGTAAACACTCAAACCAAACCGACCTGCACCGAACTGGCGCACACCGAATCGACCCACACCGAAACGGCCTTGCACCGAAACGGGACACACACCAAACCGACCCACACCGAACCGGCCGCACCCAAACGGCCCACACCCAAACGGCCACACCCAAACGGCCACACCGAACTGGTCGGCACCCGTTAAAAAATTCAGCCGATTTTGGTTCCGAATTCCGATCGGACCCAAAAATCTAATTCCGGTCGTTCACTAATTCGGTGGAGTGCCACGATTAAATTTGGGAAGTCCCTTTCGCTTCCCTCAACTAAAAGTTAGTAGAATTTAGAAGATAATTCCTTAAGGCGGCTGGCTTTCTAAGGGCATAGCGCATCAGTAATCCTCCATTTTTGTAAAATAAAGAAATCTAATTAGTTTTGGCCATTTCTAACGATACAGAACGCGTTCGCCTAACAAATTATCTTGTAAACAATTGCTGGGTAAAGAATGCTGGCATGCAAACAGACAAAATGCAGTTACCGATTCGGACAGAGGTATAAGCGCCTGTTGATCAGACTTGGCAGGATCCAAAGCTGCCACGGCCTCTGAGGAGTCTTTGAATTTCCTCTGAACCTCCCTCAGCTCTGATAAAGACTCTGAGAAAAACGTTATCTCCTGAAACACAACACTAATTAATTGCCCTGACACAAAGATCTAAATGGCACAGAGATTTGAAATCTGAAGAAAATTCTGCATTTCGCGCCAAACAATAGACTTCCAAGATATTTTTCTCGAAGGACAGGGAAGGAGGGAAAGAGCGAAGGAGGGAAGGCCGGAAGAAGGGAAAAAGGGAAGGAGGGAAGAATGGAAGGAGGGAGGGAAGGAGGAAGGAGGGAAAAAGGGAAGAAGGAAGGAGGGAAGAGTGGAAGGAGGTAGGGAGGAAAGGAGGGAAGACAGAGTAAAAGTTGTGGTCGTGCCTTTTCTAGCTGTTGTTGAAGACTGCCCAGATCCTGAATGCTCAACTGATCAATCGGAATCACTCTCTGCTGCCCCTCCGCTCCCTCCATCATCTGAAACTGATCTCATCATTAGCTTATTTTTTACCTATTATTCCTTCTACCGACACCCATATATGAACCGGGGGTAAGGGGGTTTACCCCCTGGGCCGGCCATACCCCCTCCCCGACTCCCGCTTCCCGGAGGGAAAAAATCTTCGTTTATTTAAGGCAAAGTAGGCGTTTTTTGGACTTTTTTCGAGGGCCACCCCCCTCCCGAGGTCTCATGCTGAAACACAGTGAAAATGAAGAGTATGCATGAATCAACAATGTTTGTTGGTGAAAATGAAAACAGGTTATTACAAAATTTCAAGCCGATTTTGGAAAAGTTTCGAATTCCGATATGGAATTGTGCTTGAGTAATTCTGATTCCGATCGGACCCAAAAATCTGGTTCCGGTCGATCGCTAGTGGGGTGGCTGGTACAGCTGGAGATAACTGACAGTGCAATCCAATGCCACAGTCCGGGCAAAGATCAGCATTTCTTCATTTCTTTTGCTCCAAGCCATACATGTAAGAGAGGGTCCGGGGGTCTGCTCGAGGGACCCTTGTGAGACTTTTCTGACCAATCCCCCCCCCCGAGTTTCCTGGCAAGTAATTTTTTGAGCAATTTTTTGCGATTTTTTAGAATTTCACATACTAAAATTTCCAAAACAGCGCTTTTTAGCTGTACTTGAGTCCAAATTTGAATTTTTGGCGATTTTTAGCAGAAAAATTGTTATTTTTTCTGATTTTTGAGCGTTTTTTGGTACCCAACCGCGTCCCCAGAATTCAACCTGAGATATAGCCTTCCGAAAATCGGTCCGCTTAACTATGGGACCAAAAATTCAAAGTCTAATTTCTCGCTTCATACTCGGAACTCGGACCTAAAAGTTTGGGGTTTTAGAGTACTTTTAGACTGCTTTAAGAAACTTTTGTCAAATTTTCGTTTTCAGAAAAAAAATTTTTTTTCGCCCCCTCTGCGCCCCCTAGCTCGTCTGGAACCCACCAACCCCGTTTTTTTATTTCAGAAGAATGTTGCGCTATCAATTACCTACCATTTGTTGTGAAGCATTCGCATTTTTCTCAAGTCGAATTTTTCCAAGTCCGGTTTTCCGCCTACTAGTACGAATTCGGACTTAAAAAATGGGGGTTTTAGAGTACTTTTAGACTGCTTTAAGAAACTTTTGTCAAATTTTTGTTTTCAGAAAAAAAATTTTTTTTGCCCCCTTTGCCCCCGCCTACCTCGTCTGTAACCCCAACCCCGTCTTTTTATGTCAGCAAAATGTTGCGCTATCAATTACCTACTGTTTGGTGTGAAGCATTGTTTGCCCAGACCCGTGGAGCGTGAGAAAATTGAGGTCAAACGTCCCTGTCGCAAAATTTTCGCACTTTTCTCAGGTCGAATATTTCCAAGTCCGGACATGTTTGACCTCACTTTTCTCACGCTCCACGGGTCTGAGCAAACAATGCTTCATACCAAGCGGTAGGTAATTGATAGCGCAACGTTTTTCTGAAATAAAAAAACGGGGTTGGGGGGTTCCAGGCGAGCTAGGGGGGCGCAGAGGGGGCCAAAAAAATTTTTTTTTCTGAAAACGAAAATTTGACAAAAGTTTCTTAAAGCAGTCTAAAAGTACTCTAAAACCCCCATTTTTTAAGTCCGAATTCGTACTAGTAGGTGGAAAACCGGACTTGGAAATATTCGACCTGAGAAAAATGCGAAAATTTTGCGACTGGGAGATGTTTGACCTCACTTTTCTCACGCTCCACGGGTCTGAGCAAACAATGCTTCACACCAAACCGTAAGTCATTGATAGCGCAACATTTTTCTGAAATAAAAAAACGGGGTTGGGGGGTTCCAGACGAGCTAGGGTGGCGCAGAGGGGGCGAAAAAAATTTTTTTTCTGAAAACGAAAATTTGACAAAAGTTACTTAAAGCAGTCTAAAAGTACTCTAAAACCCCAAATTTTTAGGTCCGAATTCCGAGTACGAAGCGAGAAATTAGACTTTGAAATTTTGGTCCCATAGTTAAGCGGACCGATTTTCGGAAGGCTATATCTCAGGACAGGAGCGTCAGATCCACTAATCCTTTGCAGCTGAAATATAACTCATAAGTATGTATTAATGTGCGAACTTACAGCTCTCTAGCTCAAAGTTTCAATTTTGGGTCTGAATAGGGCAAAGGGCCAAAACGCGATCTGACCAGAGACTGACTCTTAAAAGAATTTCCCCAGATTTTGCAAAAATCCCCAAAAAATTGCCCTCCCCAACCTGGCAGCACTGCCCGCCAGTTAAACTGCCCCAGATGACCGGCCCAGCACGTGAGCTAGACAGGCAAGAAAAAGAGAAAATAATATAAAAGAAATGATTAATAAGCGAGAATCGGCCTACATAAGCTGCTAATCAATCAAGTTATTAATTAGAGTAAGATTCCTAAGTTTGAACGGGTTAACGAAATAAGCGGTTGTTAAAAACCAAGGAATTGGGCGATTGACTTTTTGCTTATGGAAACAAAACTACATGATCACTGGAAGAGGCACTGAAGATCGCATGATCGGGAGAGGAGGAACGAATGTTGTTTCAAAACTCGGTAAGTGTTCAAACTTAGGGACCCGGTGCCTAAGTTTGAACACTAAACGGTTTGATGCCTTGCTCAATGTTTAAACGGGGTTTCAAAGTTTGAACACTTTCTACGTTTAAAAAAAAGCTTAACAAACACGCTGCAACGTTGTTTTCGGAAAAACAACCGCTTTATAAGCAGATAGCGGCATCAAAACGAAAGAACGTAATCACTAAGCGCCCGACTAATCTTTCATGTGTTCTTCGCAGAAAAACGGGTCGTCCTCATGGATCTGCATCTGCTGCTTATAAAGCCTGTCAGCGCAATCAGAGCAGGTGAAATTTCTGCACTGGACGATTTTGCGACCTTGTTGATTGTTGTCGCAATAGTACCAGGTCTGGGCAAGAGAAGTGTCATCCCACTCACAGTTACAAGAGTAACAGAGTAACTATCACCCTCCTCAGCATCTGATTCGTCAGATGAGCTGACCGTGGCAGCTCTAGCTCCAGATTTACGCTTTCTACCATGTAGCTTCTGTTTCTTGGCGGCAGCCGATTCTTCAGCTGATTTCAGCCGACTGCGTGCTTCAGCTGACGTTAAAATTTCGCCAGACTTAAACTTTCGGCATCTTTACACTACTATTTCAACATAGAAAGACACTAAAACAAATTTACAAACCAGTTTAGCGTAATATGTCACGTTTGAGCCAAGAAATATGGAAATATAGGGGGTGTTCAAACTTAGGCACCTTAGGTACAATTTCATACAGACGAAGCGGTGCGTTGCAGAAAAAATCTGATGCCACAGATAAAAAGAGCATATATGAAAACCTATTGTCCCGCCGGGTGCCTATGCTGTAACACTTATAGGGAGCTTAGCGCAAGACAATTAAAAAATTAGGTGTTCGACTAGTCACCGGTTCAGCTGCTCCTATTCCCTTACAACTGATCTTTGTTACGCAAAAGCAGAGCAGCAAATAGCCAACACCCCACACCACCTGCCAACCTTGAATCAAGGATATAGCGCTTACAGAAATGGAGTACGGTGGCCGGGACCTTCCAGTGTTCAAACTTAGGCACCTGTTCAAACATAGGAATCTTTACTCTATTCAATCCATTCATAATTTTTAAGCAAAAGAAGAACCCACCTTTCAACTGAAATTTAGACCAGCAAATAACCCAATCAACAGTTAATCAAGGATTCCTGTGGTACCTCACGGTCAGGTCAGACTTGCGGTGCTAACGAAACAGTGATGATATGATGAGTTTCGTGTTACGTCTGCGTGCCTCTTTCTTTACCTATTTGACCAACCGACGGACGCACAAAATTTACGGTCAACTCGCGCAGAAGGCTATTTAACAGCACCGGCAGCCATCAAACGGGCGCACTAAATATACGTCAGCTAATGTAGCATCGCATAAACTACTCCAAAGTACTTTGCCATTTGTTGCATGCCAACCTTCTCCACATCTTTTGTTTTATATAATGAGGTGCAAAAAGTATTTCCGTCCTTGCAGCTCGTTTCAAAACGCATACATGCAATGCAAAAAATGAATACAAACAGCTACTTTCTCGTTTAGTTACCAGACTTCTTTGACGCACGATTCGTTTGGTTTTATTAGTTAAATTGTACGTTACAAAGCTACATGGGCCTGTTTCACCTATTTACAAACAGTTCGAAATCGTCTCAAATACAAATACACACGCAAGTTACAGACATGCAGGGCCCCGGCGGGGTCTTGGCGAATCCGGTTAATACAGGTGTCTATAACTTGCGTGTGTATTTGTATTTGAGACGATTTGTAACCGTTTGCAAATTGATGAAACAGGCCCCTGCCCACAATGAACAAACATTTAAGGTACGGAACAATGCACACATGAAGATACGTACAACTCAACAGCACACAAACAAAGTCAGGTAGGTATGTTCCTGCACTCACAGACAGTGTGATACGGAGTAAAAAGAAAGCGAGAAGTTTGCTCAGCTAAAAGGTTGGACTTGCGTTTCAGCTTTAAAAAAGCACTGCTTGAGTGCTTGTTTAATGATTTTGTTGAAGAGCATGTATACGTAGCCATTAATAGTGAAATAGAATGCAGTACTGAGCGAGCGCACATGCCACCACTGCTCTCCAGGGAGCACAATCCAGGACAGAGCATTCAGAAAATAGACAAAAATGATTATGAAAAACTGTCCGCACAAGCTCACATCTGTAGAGCCGAAGTTCTCACCTTGAAGTCGCATATAAGCCAATTTTACAGTGATGACGCCATACGAAAACAACGGAATGCCAATAGCAATGAAATTGAGAAAAATATTCAAAAGGAACCAGCTTGCAAAAAGGGCGTCAGCAGAAAAAGTAAACAAACACGCTACTTTTTGCCACACGTACACAATAGGACAGCAGAGGGTGACATTTCCAGCAAAAAGCGTCAGAGCTGCCAGCCAGCAGATGACAGAACTTCTGCGTGCGAACGTGACTGTGAAAAGAAGGTCATACTGAAGAGGAATAATCACAGCTATGAACCGATTCAGCGCCAACACGATCAAATGCAAACTGCCCGCAGCCCAAGCTATATTTCCGACTGAACCTATGATATATGACACAAAGTGAGAGAGATCGGTACGGAGCAAACTGAACACAGAACCTAGAAGATAAGCCGAACTGCCGAGCAAATCTGTCAGACCCAGACTTACGATCACAATAAGTTCTGGTTTCGAGCGCCAAGCCGTTTTTCGTAAGACTGCAACGAGGTAGGCCGAGGTTGAACTGCAACCCAGCAGGTAGAGAGCCAGATTGGCAAGTGACACGACTGTATGAAAGTCCATTGAGGAATCGGTAATGAAAAGCAAACCTGTAATGGTGTTTATATCCTAGGAGTTGAAATCTCTCAGTGATTAGCGCTTCTGGCAAGTTAATTAGTTTTAGCGGGAAATTAGTTTAGTTTCATTAATGTTGCTTAGAGCAGGGTAGTGTTCTTATGACTACTAATAGTCAAAGTCAAAGTCATAGTTAATAATACCGTACCATTGTGATATTGCAGTCAAACGGACAGGTAGTTAAAGTTTGTAACATGGTAAAAACGTTTTGCACAGCAAAGAAGAACAATTTGGGATAGAGAACTCAACAATTTTCTTGATTTCACATACAAAAGGCGTTTTGTTCTATTTTTGTGGCTATTTTTGTGCAACATCTTATTTTGTATCGAAAATTTCAACAGAAAACACAATTATGCACTCATGCATGCATGCGCTCATTTTTGCGGTTTATTGCGGAAATAAATTGTATTGAAAGTAAACCATATAGCGGCGGAATCACAACTGCGATTTCCGGTGTCTGAAGCTTATAAATTGCTGAAAATGTCTATTTGGCTCTGTTTCAAAAAGTAGTCAAACCAGTTGTCGTAGTAGTCAGATGGTTTGACTTGACTACGATATAGTCAAATCTGACTACTTGGGTATTGTACTGAAACGGGCGGTAGTCATAGTCAAACGGAAATTTTGGTATTGTAAGAAAACAACACTACAGCAGGATTGCCAGGTTAGGAGTTTAACAGTTTTCATTTTGGGTTGGAGCGAAATTTTTAGATTGGAGTTAACAGAATTTTCTGGATTACTAGCTACATATCTGTACGGTAGGTAGACAAAGACTTGCCCTTCAAAGAAATTTGCACTAATATTTAAATAAATTACCTTCTTTCACATCTAATTGACATAATTATCTATTCTCTATTAGAAAAATTAAAATAAATCGATGATTGTATGCGTTTTTGGTCAAACAATCAATTTTTTCTAACCGTTTTGATTGATATTCAACAAAATACAGTATACACATACACATACACATTGAAAATTACGATACACATTACCGTACACAAACACTACTCGAAGTGTGTATTTTTGTGTATGTGTATTTGATCAGCAAAAGTCTATAAAATTTCGAATATAAACGTAAAATTTCTATGTTTTTGCTGCACTAATAAACAGTAGATATCCTCATAAAGCCTTCAAATGGCCAAAGTAACTCGATTTCAAAGCTATCCAAGGGTTTAAGCAGCAGACATTCAGAGGTTTGATTTTTCTAGCATTTCTGACTGAAAGTCTACCAAAAATTTGCATTTTCAGTACAATACACATACACAAATATACACAAAAATGCACATTGTTTTGTTGAATGTGTATACACAAATTACCATACACATTTGACAGTAAATGTGTATACACATACACATACACATCAGGGTTGTGAGGTGTGTTTTTTTCGGTGTTTTTTTCCGTTTTTTTTTCCAAAAATAAAACCGGTTTTTTTCCTAAGGGTCGGAAAAAAACATAAATCGCGGAAAAAACCTCAAGCTAAAAATAGCTAATTTATGTCATTTTTCTCACCAAAAGTGGACTTTTGCGATTTATAATAGGCCATACTACTGTTGTTTGGTATTGGATTTTCCGTTTGTGTATGTGAATGTGTATGTGTATACACATTTACCTTCAAATGTGTATGGTAATTTGTGTATACACATTCAACGAAACAATGTGTATTTTTGTGTATATTTGTGTATGTGTATTGTACTGAAAATGCAAATTTCTTGGTAGATTTTTCAGTCATAAATGCTAGGAAACCACATCTCTCAATGTCTGCTGCTTGAAACCTTGGATAGCATTGAAATCGAGTTACTTAGGCTATTTGAAGGCTTTTTGAGGTTATCTGCTGTTTATTACTGCAGCAAAAACATCGAAATTTTACGTTTCTGTTCGAAATTTTATCGACTTTTGCTGATCAAATACACATACACAAAAATACACATTTTGAGTACTGTTTGTGTATGGTAATGTGTATCGGAATTTTCAATGTGTATGTGTGTGTGTATGTGTATGTGTATGTGTATGTGTATGTGTATGTGTATACACATTGAAAAAAACAATGTGTATTTTTGTGTATGGTAAATGTGTATGTGTATACACAAACAACAGTAGGCCATACTGACTCAAAACTGTTAGAAAAACAACAGAAAAGACCAAATTTGGCATGATAAAACAAAAATGCAAACTGCTGTAAGAAAATTTGCATATAGGGTTTATTGATGAAGCCTGTCAGGGACTGTTTCATGCCTGTTTCGTGATATATATCTATGTAACACGTGTATTTCTGGTCTGAAAAGACTGAAGAAGGCGCTAGAAAGCGTTAGGAATCATAAAACCAGTCTACGTACATAGGATACTCAGAACTTGGGCTGGAGTTTTTTCCGCGATTTAGGAAAAAACCGGAAAAAAACTGGTACCGGAAAAAAACTGGAAAAATACAGGCCGAGGTTTTTTTCGGAAAAATATACAACCCTGATACACATACACAAACGGAAAATCCAATACCAAACAACAGTAGGTCTAACTTAGGCTTTAGTAGGGTCCGGGACGAATTTTACCTACATACAAAACATGAGCAGGAAAAATCAGGAGGGAGGGCGGGGCCTGAAATCGTCCCGGGTATGCCGAATCCGGATTTCCAAAAAAGACCAAAAATTGCTGTTAAATTTACATAAAAATCGTCAAATTTTTCCGCCGGAGGGGATAGGGGGCTGGACGGCCTAGTGAGGGGTCTTGGCCGGATAGCTTAGAGAATACTCACAGTCACAAGTTGTGCTCGCATTGTTTCTTATCTAACCTAACCAATTGAATTATGTACTACTTGTTGAGTTACTTACTAGATTTCAAATCTTGCGCAATAGTGTCTCGGCTGCAAAATATCAAATGACAGCAAGTTTTGCTCGTGGTTTGTACATTTCAGAAAAAAATATTCAAAAGAAGACAGAAAAGTGTGTTTTCTTTCAAATAAGTTAAGACACCAAATAGGGTAATGCCCCAGCAATGTACTTAACTCGCCTGTTGTGTCGTGCCAGTTCAGCCTACGTGAAGAACGTTTCTGCCAATTTGGGCGCCAAAAGTTTCCGTCTGGCACAAGAACCATCGAAATCGTTGCGCAAGAGAGTCTTCTCCGAAAGAAATTTAGACTACCTACACGCCTGTACGCGTCGGGGACCTTACAGTTTTCTGTTTGATTTATTGATTTCCAGACTCGGCGCGTCTGCAAGTGCTTTTCTTCGCATCAGTAACAGTCAGTTTCGCCTTTATCTTCTTCTACAAGTTGTACGTGGTCTATCCGGCCAGGGAGAAAGCGAAGGAAGCTGAAATTAAGGAATTACTAGCTGCTGACGACGCCGGTTTTTGATTTGTTCGGGTTCAGTTGAGGTGAGCTCTGTCTAAGACATGTTATGATTGACTGATTAACATGTTTCTTCAGTAGTGATAATGCCGATGTCCTTAGCCAACAAGTATAAGCGTTACCGTCGCAAATTGCGTCATGGTGCATTCGATGTGTTCGACACATTCAGTCAACTGCTGCGTCGTGTCAATCTGCTTCGCTGGCGTTATTTCTGTCCGATGTGCGTTAGTGCCGGAGCGGCGTTGGAACTGATTCGCATTTACTGGTCGCCATTGGGAGTGAACTTCTATCAGATCCTGACCAGAAACGCCAGACAGAAACAGCTGGACGCCTTTAGAAGACAACTGGAAGCCGGACAACTGTACATGGAGGAAGCGCAGCAGACCGGCGAAATTAAAGTTTACTGATCTTGATCTACGCTGCCACTAGAAATTGAATAGAATAAAACATGTAGTTTTTGCCTTTCTTTGCAACAGACCATCATACATGTAAAAGAAGGGATCCGGGGATACGGACCCGGACCTCACTATTTTTCCGACCCCCTAGCATCTTTAGAATTTCAGATACTAAAAGTCTAAAATCACCTGCCAAATAGCATTTTTCTTGCTGTATTTCAGCATAAATTAGCGTTTTTCGAGTGTTTTGTAGTCCCATCCTCCAAGAATTTGGGCTTAGACCCAAAACACCCTCCCATTCATCGGCGGTAAACTTGTTGCATGTATGCAATAGACGTTCTTTTAGAAACCGACTTTTAAGACGCAAGTTCTGAGAGGATTCCGGAGCTGATAATGGATCCTACGTACCAAAATAGGTCTGGATTGCATAATCGATTTTGCTCATTTTTACATATATGTAAATACGTGTTTGTCGAAAACCTACGAAGCCTGAAGTATGAGTCTCACAGGGGCCACCAGAGCGCTATGGTGCCCTTCCAAAGTAATGGTTATAGAGCCAAAAAACCAAAATTTGAGTGCCCAATTCAGGCCGTTAAAATTTGTGCTACATTAACCTTCAATACATCGAGAAATTAAAATTACCTGTGAGATTTCAAAAATGATATTTAATATGCGGTTCGGTTTTTTCGTACCCGTGTGTTTAGCGAAAAATTCGGTCGCATGCCATTTTTTGCTCACTGATGAAACGAAGACATTGACTCTAACTTTTGTACCTTAGCATACTGAGACAGATGTAGATTTTTTTTTATATTTCATAGCCTGCTAAAGCAGCAACAAACACACGAAATTTGGAGAAAATCACCCTGTGCTGCTGTTATAGTCTACTGTGAATTTGATGGCCTCTTCCTCTTTAAGCTTGGAAAATCAGGCGGCCAATCCTTCTGCAGCGCTAGATTCAGATCCAACTGATTTCCATTGGGCATCCACCAAGGGGCCGTCCATAAACTTCGATGTTACCTAAGGGTATGTAAAGCTGCCCCAGAGGTGGTAACATTGGACCCTCTGCCACCATACATGTAACAGCTCCGGGCCGACCTGGGGGGAGGGGGTTTCCTCAGGTGGGGGGTCGAGGGGGGTTTCGCCCAGGTGGGGGTCCCAAATTTCAAAAAGCTCCAAAACGCCTAGAAATGCGTTTTTAGCACGTTTTTTTCAGTAAGGACGCTAAAAATCGCTATTTAAACTGCCAAATAGCGTTTTAAAGCTAAAAACAAGCAAAAAATGACAAAAAGAGCTTCCAAAAACACCGATTTTTCTTAAATATCAGCAGTGGACACGCCAAATTCGGTTTCCAAAGGCTTTTCAAGTGAATTTTAGGCTAAAAATTAGTGATTTCTGACCCAGTTTGTTAATACTGGAGCCACTACCACCACTTGTATTGTCGGGGGGAGGGGTCCCTTAACCTGTCTCGGGGGGGTGAGGGGGGTTTGGCTTTTCCAGCAGGGGGGTAACCCCCCCAACCCCCCTAGTACATGTATGTATGTCTGCCACTGCTGTATGTTAAAATTTGCTCTGGAAGTGCAGACAGGAAAAATCTCTTGATCAGTTATGGCAAAAATCCTTTGTTTGGGTCAACTTTTTATGTTGATGGCGTTTATGTTGTTTGTTTTTGTGAAAAAGCGCATTTTTGATGGAAATCAAATCCGCCAATTTCTACCAATACTTTATCTCTATTGTCATCCCCTGCCAAGTCGTACCCCTCCGTTTTTCGGTCCTTATACAATCATCAAGGCAGTAATCGCCATATATGGTACTGTGTATGTGGCATTAAGTATCTGGCTGGTGTATGCTGGGGCATTACCATTCTCTTAGAAATCGCTTACTGTTATAGTGGTTTTTTGAATCCTTGCCTTTGCACGATCAGTAATTTTTTAACTCAAAAGTAATAATCTGAAGACAGTGCGCAAATACGATTTACATACAGTTAGGGGCGTGCAAAAATTATGTAATGGTATTTTTGCCCATTTTCAGACCCCCCTCCCCTTGATAATCGCTTGTAATAATTTCCTGACCCCCTATTTACGTAATAATTTGGCTACTCGCCGAAATTTCAATTTTTTGAAATTATTAGAGCCGAAATTTTTGCATTCAATTCTATGTAAAATGACGTTTTTTAAAATAACATCTGTATGTAGTAACAATTGACAGTTAGTTAGTTTTCATTATTGATGAGCTACAATTACATACATGTACATGTACATATGTATAGTTTTAGTTTTACATAGAAGAAGCCATCATTGGGTGGCTTTTTGTTAAAGATGAAACCAGAGTGTTTTATCACGGATTTTATTTAGGGCTGTTACCAAATCACTTGACTGATGATCAATAGTCATAAAACAGAGTTCGTGCGGACGTGAAAAGTCAGGGAATTTGGTGTCCGGTCAGGGACAAAATTTGATAGGAATAGAATTATCTCTCGCCCAAAGGGCCCTGTCAGCATCAGAACTTTACAAGTGCTATACCCTTATAGACTCTTAATGTTGTCTGTTGTTAATGACTCTTGTCAAAGGTCACTCTTGCCATTTAGCATTTAATAAATTGGAAAGACCTGACTTAAACGGTAGCTACCTTCTCTAATCTAAACGTTCACCTAAGTGAAATTGAGAAAAGTAAGGCCAATGGCTTCAAATTACTGTTGTTTGGTATTGGATTTTCCGTTTGTGTATGTGTATGTGTATACACATTTACCTTCGAATGTGTATGGTAATTTGTGTATACACATTCAGCAAAGCAATGTGTATTTTTGTGTATATTTGTGTATGTGTATTGTAGTGAAAATGCAATTTTTTGGTAGATTTTCAGTAAGAAATGCTAAGAAAATCGAATCTCTGAATGTCTGCTGCTTAGAACCTTGGATAGCTTTGAAATCGAGTTACTTAGGCCATTTGAAGGCTTTATCAGGATATCTACTGTTTATTACTGTAGCAAAAACATCGAAATTTTACGTTTCTGTTCACAATTTTATCGATTTTTGCCGATCAAATACAAATACACAAAAATACACATTTTGAGTACTGTTTGTGTATGGTAATGTGTATCTGAATTTTCAATGTGTATGTGTATGTGTATGTGTATACACATTGAAAAAACAATGTGTATTTTTGTGTATGGTAAATGTGTATGTGTATACACAAACAACAGTACTTCAAATCGAGACTACATGTACGTAGATGTACTGTACGTCAAAACAATTAAAAATTACGTAATTAATTGCTTAAAAATCACCACCTCCCTCCCCCACCGTAATGATTAAAATAATAGTAATCATTTGGCGAACCCCCTCATGCCATACGCCATTTTTGCACGCCTCCTTACACTTGAAAGTTGCGGTTCGATCGGTCAGTTAATTAGCAGTAACGGCAGAAACGACGTTGGTTCTTCTGATAGACACTAGTTTGCTTTTCGTAGTGGCCTTGGACTTAGACTTCCACAAATCCAGTTGTTTGGCATGGCTTTGGTCGAAAACAGAGCCACCAAAGCCGACTTCATCTGCTTGTGTCGACTCAAGTAAATGAAAACGTTACAGAGAGGGTTGAAGTTGGAGGTTATGTACAAAAGCAACCGGAACCAGTGCGGCAAGAAACCGATTGGGAACAGTACCAGAATGTAACCCAATGCAATGGGCACAACATAGATGAAAAACGTGCACAGACAACTTATGCCTAAGCTTACAGTCAATTCGGCGTTGGCGGCTTCAAGCGTCTCTGCTGACTGTTGTTTGTATGAGATTTGTTTCCAATCTAAAACGAACACAGTACAGAAACGGTATTCTGTGTTTTTGGGTGAGGATTGTGTTCCAAAAGATCTAAGCTAAAGTGCAAGGCAGGCAGCCAGAAAGCTTGAATAAGCAAAAAGCGAAAGCTTCAATACCATGTTCTGTTTTTTGTAGACAGCCCAAACGATCACATAGAGCAGGACGCTGAGTGTGGCAAAGAAAGGACCAGAAAACATGTAGTAAATCATGTAGACTTTGTGCGCAGCCACTCTGGTCACATGACTCATGAAACACATTGGAAGTACCAATGGTTGAGGCTGTTGCATTCCCACTTGAGCATAGTTTGGCACAAGACCAGTCAGTATGGTGTACAGATAGACAGTTACCATCAGAGTGATGGTGTAGCGGGTGGTTTGTTTTATGTAGAACAAAGGTGCACACCCGGCCAACAACCGGTCTACTGAAATGCAGCCAAAACGGCGCCCGATAACTGTTCACTGAATGACCACACGAAGGTGTGAGAACGCAGCAGACAGCTCCAAGCTGTTATCAAAATGTGGTTTTCTCTTGCTAGGATAACCATCGAGCGTCGGGTTCCTGTGGGCAAATGTTATTATTGTTAACTGTAAGACTAAAAAGGCATAATCAGATTTACCAGCAAGCACATAGCCCAACATGTTGAGCGAGTCGGCTAAGGAAACACCAAGAATGATCTGGTACTCTTTGGAGGTTCTCAGAGCTTTGAATCGCAGTACTGCCAGCACAATAAGAAAGTTGCTGCCTCCCACTATGGCGCCTTGTACGATATATACCATGTACATGGCTAAGGATTGCAACTCTTCGGCTGTTAGTTCTTCTTTTTGGTACTGTTTGAGCAGTCATTGCTGTTGAAACGAAAACTGGACTTCTTCAAACGCTGTAGCTAACTGACCAGTGAATAGAAGTGAGCTATGAGAAAAATATTCACTGTGGGCCCAATAAAGAAGGCCGAATGCGCTCTCCCAAAGGGATTAATTGCGTCATACTATTCTTCACAACACAACTGATCTAAAGGTGTTAGCTTCGAGTGAAACTGATTCCAATTAATTATCTAACTTTCAATTTCAGCCTCACTGCTTGAGCAGATTCAATGTCTTGATGCAGCTGAAGCATCAATGAGTTTTAGGAGCTAATGGCTGTAGACTAGCTATACTGCAGCTAAAAATGGCGTTTTCATCCAATGGTCAAAATCTGATGTTCAGCAGTTTGGTGTTGTTAACTATTGTTTGTAGCAGAACTCCGAAACTAAAGCAACGTATACAACACGATTTTTATTTCAGGGGTTTATAACGTTTCTATACTGATTAGAATGCAGTACGTACATGTGACAGAGACAGTCTTTGGTGCCTGATCACTGCTTTTGTGTATCAGCTTAATTTACAATATAGCAAAAGAAAACGGAAATACATGATCATATGTCTATAGCCGTAATCGGCAGTGAATCATCAGCCAATGTTTCAGTGATGGTTAGTATTTGTCAGGGCTCTAGCAGATTGTGCACTGGCACCCGTATTACTCTTCTTCCATAGGCTCAAATGACTGGGCATCGTTTTACACATGAACATAGCATGAACAGCTTTCTTCATTTCCGAGTGATCAATGCGTAAATGAACACATTGCAGAAGGGTTCAAATTGCACACTACAAACATTGCCAGCACCATCCATTTTGGTATGTAGTTCAGATCTAGATAGGACAGTGTAGCCAATCACATAGGGCACCACAAAAACAATGTCGCACATGCACCTGATTCCCAGCGTAACAGTGAGTTATCGCTGACGCTTCTGAGTACGCGCAGCTGCTGACGATCATTAACTCATGGACCCTTGCACCTGAAGCTCGTGCACTGATTGGCTAGTTCTGCTCATTGGTTGCTTGCTCGGCTGTGTTTTTTCTTGTGCACTGTGTACACTATCATGTACAGAAGAACACTGAAGGCTGCGAAAACTGAGCCGGCATAGATGTAATAGTAGACATATGGTGTGGCCACTCCTGTGAGCACTGTTGGGCCCATGTAGCAGAGGCTGCTTTGCGTAGGCTGAGGATCCAACAGAGCCACTTGAAGCACACTCATACAAGTTCCTGTGACCACAGTGTAGACGTAGATTCCACCCATAAGACCCATTGTGTAGCGGCTGGTCAACTTTGTATAGTAGAGCGGCTTGGTGACAGCCAACAGTCGATCCACCGATACCACAGCCAAAACCGCGCCCGATAAGTGTTCAGTGAACGACCAAAGCAGATTGTGCGAACGCAGAATGCACTCGAGTGCTGTCAGAAAATTCTTGAAATCGCCTGTCATCATGAGGTAGCTGCGACGAGTGCCTAAACCCTTTCTCAAGTGTGATTTGGACAGTTTAAGAAAAAGGGATCAAACCTGCAAGAATATAGGCAAGCATGTTCAGAGAGTCAGCCAGTGATACTCCAAGAATGATCTGATACTCTTTGGAATTTCTCAGTGCCTTGAATCGAACGATTGCTAAGACAATAACGAAATTGCTCCCTCCAACAATTAGGCCCTGAGTGGCGTAAATCACAAAGACGATAAGAGACCTTTGTTCAGAAGGCGTCAGTTCTGTGGTGCTGTTTTCTGGCGGCATATTGCGTTGAGAACTATGGGTAAACTACTAATCGCACGCAACTTCGGACTGTGGATACTTGATTCATTTGCCGAACTGATTTAGTTGAGCCTGAGCTAATGCAATGTAATTTGCTCTGCTGAGACTGCTGAATCGAGTGCAAGTTATGAGTTTCAGTGGGACAAATTCGGGCAAGTCTGCCCATAC
>JASANB010001809.1:0-11565 GCA_030248155.1 Sabatieria punctata
GCACCATTCAAATTATTAAATTATGCAGAAATAGATTATTCTGTCGAATAGTAATATTTCTACACATTTTTACTTAAGAGGAGCGTTGAATAGATGAAAAAACGAATTTTACAGACGACCAAGTGCAATTCAGAGCAAAGAGATTCAGTTTGTTTAAACAACAACTCAACCAGGAATCAAGGCATTCTAACATTCTGCAGAGCAATGTTCTTGTTGTATAACAAGAACACTTTAGCGTTCAATAGTTCTGGTTCCACGAGTTTTCTTCCCAAATTCTCCTATTTAGTCAGCCTAATCCTTAGCTCACACGGTCGAGTAAATTTCCAGCTTTTTTGCTTCAGGTTTACATTTAGGATTACAACACCGGGACTTAGCCGTAGATTTAGACTAAGCCTTTGCGCTAACCTCAGGCTTAGGGTCTAGGGAAATGTGGTAACTGCGCACATATTAAATTGGCGTAAAATTCAGCGGGCGGCGGCGACCCGATCGCTAGTTTGCGTGTACTGTATGTTGTTGTTGTTGTAACATTTTGTCCTTTCGGACTAGGAGTAGCCAACTGCTATAGAGCAGGAAGAGACACGAGGTCCGGCAGTCTCCTTAACAACAACCCTCCCCTTTTGCTGTCGGTGGGTGCAAGACAGCTAAGGTTTGGTTCCCATTTATCTACTTGCCATTGCTGACTTTCGACGGCCTGGGTTGGCTTAGTGTAGGTAATACTGTGGATCAGGTATACCTGTACCTGTACCTGATTATCAGGTAGATTTGCAATACCCACCTGATACCTACCTGATACCTGATCGGGTACCTTCGAACTGTACCTACCTGATCTTGGGTATTTTTGGCCTGAAACAGGTACAGGTATCAGGTACTTATTCGTTTTCAAAAATAGCATCAAAAGACCAATTTGTTAATCAAAAAAGCGTTTAGAACAGCTAACTCTTCAAATTTTTTTCGTCCTCATTGTGGAGTAGTACTCCAGGCCACTTCTGACTCCTAACAACTGTTAATTTCTGTTAAATTTACACTCAGAATGCTTTTAAAAACAGGTTTTGGAGGCTAACTTTTGAAACTTTTCTTGCCCAACCACGGATCCTCAAAAATTCACCTTTTTGACAAATTCTAGGTAAGCCATTGAAGTGGAGGCGAAGCACATTGATTTATAAGGCGAACACATTTATAAGAAACCTTACCAAGACCAGCGAAAATCAACACAAGCGAAAATGGATCTGAAAAGCGATTCCAAATCCCTGAGATAATTTTGAGAGCATGTTTTCGGCGGTTTGTGCAATATATAATGAAAAAATTTACATTTATAAATAATTAGTGTTTTTGTAATCGAAAATTCCTAAAATGACTGCAACCAAACTACTTTCAGCTGCCTTTGGAGCCCAAGTTGGTATTTTGAGCGATTTTTTGGCTAAAATCCAGATTTTAACTTTTTTCGACAAAATACCTGATACCTAATACCTGATACCTGTATTTTTGAGAATACCTACCTGCACCTGATACCTGATTGGGTATTTTTGAAATACCTGTACCTGATACCTGATAAACGGTACTTTCTCAATACCTGCCCACAGTAGTAGGTAACTAGGTAAGGGATTTTACCTAGTTTACCTAGTTTCTTAGAATTTTTAACTAGGTAAAGTAAAACTAGGTAAAACACTGTGTCCGGAAATTAGGTAAAGTAATACTAGGTACTTTTCTCGAAAAATAACTAGGTAATACTAGGTATACCTAGTTACCTAGTTAAAAAGTGCACCACACTGGTCCAGCTGATATACAAGCAGGAGGAAGAATCGAATGCCTCCATTTCAGCTGTGAGCTGCACATAGTGCTGCCATGGCGGTCTCTGTGCTGGTTTTGCTTTTCCATTACCTGCTAGGAATGGGCACTTGATGCTTACTGGAATGCTTTCCTTCTTCGATTTATCGTGACTTGAAAGGAACCCATTCGGTGATGCAATCAGATCAGGTGATGCTGGTAATGCACCAACTTCTCTGAATAGCACGTTTTCGGTTGGCAATCCAATTGCATTGAGAACAGTACTGCAGTGCTGCAGTAAAGTAAGAACAGCACTGTGGTCATTAGCTCTGCTCCAATTCTTTGCTAATTCTGCGTTTATGTCAGAACGGCGTTGTGGGAACTCACGTTCATGCATTTCCAGCAGTGTGTTTTCCCCACAGTGGAATCTAACAAGTTCACAGTTACTAAAGACTTTAAAGACTAAAAATGTATTACCTATAGAACAATTTTCGCAGGTCACCACTCTTTTTTGTTGGCCGGTTACGTGGCGTCAGCTCTACAAGTGATTTGTATGTAGTGTTGGCACTGATCAGGCCAGGAGTTTCCTGCATCTTCTGCCACTCTGTTGTGTACCGCCTCACGCCTAGTGGACCCTCGTCCTGAGTCAATCTGTCAAACGATGGCAGATATTCAAGACTATCCTGTTGTTTGATTCCAAGCATTATCTGAAAGAAAACACGAAATTCACATTGCACATAGTCATACTCTACATACAGTATAGATCAAAAAAATGTCCCATCGCTTTTTCGGCCTTCACTCAAACGTTTCGTTCTCAGTCACTTCTTTACCGATTTGGCTCAAAATTTCAGCAAAAATTAACAACACTGTTGGCTAAATATTCTGCAAGTTTGGTGCGAAAATTCCAACGGAAAAAATTTTTTTTAACGGAAAAGTGAAAATCATAGTGGTCTGCGTAAATTCAAATTTCCCGCGCAATTACGGTGCTATCGCTTAGATAGTTGCAGGAATGATCGGGCGGACATTTGGTCATAACATATTCAGACGGCAGCCCTCTGGCTTAAGGGGCACTAAAATTGGGGAATTTTAAAAACATGATCGAAAATCCCATAGTTAAGAAATCTGTACATTCTGGAATCAAAGTACTCAATCAGTTGTTAATCAACACAGATTGTAGCAGGAAGTTTGGCAAATGAATGAACCTGATATTTAAACTCTGTTCCACGTCACAGAAACCTTCTCCACAGTGTTTTTAGAACATACATGTAGCTGGGTTTTCGGCTGGGGGGGGGGTTTTTTCCAGATCCAAAATAGGGTTTCAGCACTATTTCCAAAGGGGGTTTCAGTGACCTTTTTTTGGTGTCCAAAGGTGGGTTTTAGCGACCTTTTTTTGGGCTCAAAACAGGGTTTTGAGGACTAAAAATCCGGTAAAAATCCTGTCAGAAGTGCAAAAATTCCCTATAAAACCCTATTTATTGGTTTAAAATGTGCAGAAAATCCTATTTTTTATTAAAAACGTGCAAAAAACATGTTTTTGCTTTAAAACATGCAAAAAAGCTCTATTTTACTCGACAGAATAGAGCTAAAATGCGTATCTGGAACCCTATTTAGAGATTTTGAAACAAAAATTAGGGCACTGAAACCCTGTTTAGGGTTTTTGAGACCCAAATTAGGGCTCCGGAACCCTATTTAGGGCTTTTGAAACCCAAATTAGGGTTCCGGAACCCTACTTTGGGCCTCCAGAAACCCTGTTTAGTCTCTGTGAAACCCAAATTAGGGTTCCGGAACCCTATTTGGGCCTCCAGAAACCCTGTTTAGTCTCTGTGAAACCCAAATTAGGGTTCCGTAACCCTATTTAGGGTTTTTGAAACCCAAAGTAGGGTTCCGGAACCCTATTTAGGGTTTCAGAAACCCAAATTAGGGTTCCGGAACCCTATTTAGGGTTTCAGAAACCCAAAACAGGGTTTCGGAACCCTATTTAGGGCTTTTGAAACCCAAATTAGGGCTCCGGAACCCTATTTAGGCTTTCAGGTACCCAAAACAGGGTTTCGGAACACTATTTAGGGTTTCTGAAACCCTAAATAGGGTTCCGGAGGCATTACTTTGGGTTTCTGAAACCCTAACTAGGGTTCCGGAACCCTATTTAGGGCTTTTGAAATGCTAAATTACGGTATATAAGTCTTGAAACCCTGAATTTTAGCAGTTTGTAACCCAAAATAGGGTTTCAGAAAAAACCCCCCCCAGAATTCGGCTGGGGGGGGGTTTTTTTGCCGAAAATCGGGCCTGGGGGGGGCTAAACCCCCCCAAAACCCCCCCCTCCTACATGTATGTTTTAGAAAATCGAAAATCTTCTGAATTGTCATTTCACCGGTTTTACGAAGAAAAGTCACATTTTGTCATGTTTTTGAAATTCCCCAATTTTAGTGTCCCTTAAGCCAGAGGGCTGCCGTCTGAATATGTTATGACCAAATGTCCGCCCGATCATTCCTGCAACTATCTAAGCGATAGCACCGTAATTGCGCGGGAAATTTGAATTTACGCAGACCACTATGATTTTCACTTTTCCGTTCAAAAAAAATTTTCCAGTTGAAATTTTCGCACCAAACTTGCAGAATATTTAGCCAACAGTGTTGTTAATTTTTGCTGAAAATTTGAGCCAAATCGGTAAAGAAGTGACTGAGAACGAAACGTTTGAGTGAAGGTCAAAAAAGCGATGGGACATTTTTTTGGATCTATACTGTATATGTATTATGCTATGAATACCTCAGTTAGTGTCTTCTTCTTTGGATAACTGTGTTTGACTGGTTTTGTTTGAAGTTCAGTCTGCTGGCATTCTTTTTGGTAGTGTCCCATTGCTCCACATTTCCAACAGCTAATTGACTGCAAATGTTCAGTTGTTGGCTCCCTTATACAGTCTACACCCCAGTGTCCAACTCCTGAAAGTTTATAAGGTCTAGGATTCTGCGAATGTTACAATGCCATGTTGTAGGTAGAAGGAAAGTGGACTAGAGTACCTCCACAGCGATAACATTCATCATGAGCTTTTCTCTTTGTGCGCGAATCAGTAACTAAATGTTCGAGTCGCTTGCGCAGTGCTTCTTGTTTGTCTTCCTTAGGGGAAAGGCCATCCTAAAATCATTCCACGTGCAGTAGTTACTGACCAGCTTGCTTGTACTACCTACTGATAGTTCAATAACATACCTTCATAAGGAAGTATGTGACAAGTTGGCGTAGAAAATGCTTGAATAACTTTTGTGGGTATGGTGGAAGGGAACAGCCTGTACGCCCAATGCATTGAGCAGATCTTGACTCCAGAACCGTTGTTTGAATGTGTCACTGCAGAGATACTTTGCCGAAACACTTTGCCGATTTTCGAGTTCAACAGACCGTTGTGCATCAATTGGTAGCTCAGCGATTCATCTGGGATCACCGGATGATGAGCAAGACCATGAATTCCCTACTAAACAGGCCATTTTTGTAGTGTAAATCAGAGCGACATTCATTCATGTCTACTGTTCACCCGCAAAACGTGGTCGTAGAAAGACGTTTCTCACACCAATCGATTCGTCTCGTCGTTCTGCATCAGAATGTTCGTTCAGAAGTTTAATTTTCGACCGTTATTTCGTCCAGAATTAACTCAGAATGTGAGAAGACAAAGGTGAAAATCTGACCACTCCTATATTTCCACTTTTACAGTGATGGCAATGGTTAAAAGAGCGATGCAGCCGCGATTTTCGAGTTCAACAGACCGTTGTGCATCGATTGGTAGCTCAGCGATCCATCTGGGATCACCGGATGATGAGCAAGACCATGAATTCCCTAACAAACAGGCCATTTTTGTAGCGTAAATCAGAGCGACATTCATTCATGTCTACTGTTCACCGGAAAAACGTGGTCGTAGAAAGACGTTTCTTACACCAATCGATTCGTCTCGCCGTTCTGCATCAGAATGTTCATTCTGAATTTGGAATTTCGATGTTCTACTTGTGAAAAAATGGCTGCAAACATTAGGCTCTGGAAGGGTATGAAATAGGCGTTTATAACTTCGGTCGGTAACATAGATATGAAGCCTCCAATTTAGGTTTGAGTATGATTTTTGAACTCAACGCACCAAGACGCTTCGATTGATGGGCCTCACGACTCAATTAGAACACTGCTTCGCTGCCAGTGGTCTTGGAAAGCACGACAAATGCGAAAATTGAGCCCAAAAATTATGATCATGTTTGGCACGCTATTACTCAGGCTAAAATCGATTAATCTGGATTCCGATGGCATCTATAATATTGTACTCGACGAGTTCTTTCATGTGGTGTGATCGGTATATGGATAGCTCTTTGTGGTCAAAAGTTATGACCGTTTAAATAATGAGCAATTTTTTGAATCACTTTCAACCGCGAAAAACGCTAAACATTTTCGTCAAAAATTGGGATATACTAAACTGGGGCACATTGTTAGAAAGCCCATTATCTCAGCTACACAATGCACCAAGCTGCTTGTCGATAGCTTGAGAATTGGGTGAATGGCAACCGTTTGAATGTCGGTCACCGGAAGTGGCCCGGCACATATTTCGAGATTTGTCGTGGTTGGGTCCCCCCCTGGTTTAAATTAATTGAAATTAAAAAAGTTGGGCAATGACTTATTTGTAAACTTAATTGGCCGGGTAAGACCAGATCATGTAGTTGTAGATCAGACCGAGGGAAGAGTGATAAGGCGTAAGGAAACAGTCTGTATCACAGGCACAACATGATTATCTGCACTATTATTTAACTGAACATTTTAGTTCTGAGAAACAACTGTCCTTAACCATGCGATGGGAAACCCTAAGTTCACTATGTAACAGGGATGTGAGGTGAGGTGTGTTTTTCCCGGTGCTAGCTTTAAAAAACTTTATTACAATGCACATATACACGACGGTTAGCTGTACTAACTAACCCCGAAGGGCCACATGCAAGGCAATTGGCAACGCACAACTAGGGATGGGCAACGTAAATTAAAATCGGTAATTTACGTACACGTTATTTCTGTTTTACCAGATTTTAATTTCCGTAATCGTAACGTGTTACGGAAATTAAAACGGCCAATTTCTTGCTGTAACGCGTTACGTAAATTAATTTCCGTAACGTCGTAACGAATAAGATTCCAGCCAAACGTAAATTAATTTTCGTTTTTCTTCAAAAATTGCTAGTAGGTAGTAGCAATCGAATATCGCGAAAAAAATTATAAAATGAACTGTATGCAATGCAAATTTTAATTCTGTGTTTGTTCGATTGGAATTGCATTCGTATATTTTTGAAATCTAACTTCACACCAAAAGGAAGGAATGAAATGTGGGTATGTTTTCTGGCTGAATTACTGTAGCCGCTGAGGGTTTTATAACTGCGCAGCAACTACCGTATAGTGCTGTTTATAGTACCCGGGTACTATATATGGCACTTAGGGTTTTGCAAAAATAAAAGTGAATCCATTTATAGTACCCGGGTACTATATATGGCACTCTGCAAATCTGCTCTATAAGCTACTAACAATAGTATGTTAAATTTCTTGCTAAAATTTCGGTCTAGTTATAAAAAATAGGTTCTTTACTTACATCAGAACCTCTATGATTGCATTATCTACTGTTTTTCTTCGCACAAACAATGTTTACCACCAAAAATCCTATAATTTTCGGACATTTTGTATTAATAACTGCTCACTTTAGAATAAAAATCTGTCTCCATTTATTGTACCCCGGGTACTATAAATGGCACTAAGTGCCGTTTATAGTACCCGGGGTACTATAAATAGGGGGTACTATAAACAGCACTATACGGTAGCCAACTACGTACGTACTACAGACTGTAATCTACCTACCGCACACCGCACTGATGGTTAAACGTATGACAGTACTTACATATAAGATTAGTAGTGAAGAAAGCTATGTAACTTCACTTCTCTGTTTGAATGCATTTTAAATGTACAACATGCTATTGGCAAGTCCGACTGAACCTGGAATTATTAATAGGTTTTTCACCTGAAATTTGTGGATTTTAACCTGAACCTTAACCTATTTTATTTCAGCCGGAGTTGAACCTGTTCCGTTTTATTGGACTTTCTCAACGGGTTCAAATTTCAACTGCAATTTTTAGGCAAACTATGTAAAATTTTCGGTTCGATTGCACAAAATTTTAAAGATTTCATGTTTTTATACCTATTTTCAAACTGAAACTGTCAGAAAACGAAAGTACACTGCCCTGTAAAGTCTGATGTATGTCTTTCTGCCAGTAGAAAGGCTTATACATTGTAGCTCAGAAAAGTTGCAAGCAGCGCAAACTATCTACAGTTTTTGGAGATATCGGTGAACTTGAACCTGAACCTATTGTCCAGGTTTTTTAGAAGATGGACTTGAACCTGAAATTTCGATGTTGGCTTTGACTTGAACCTGAACCTATTTTTCAACCCTGAACTTTCCAACAGTAGTACAACACCTACACATGAATTTATAGTTGCCTGGCTTTTCTGCCTATTTTCTTATACAGGGAGATAACATATTGACAAATTCAAGCCTTCATAAACGTATCTACAAGATATTTCGACCGTGAAATTGACTGAAATTAACCGGTTTAGCAGTTCGAAGAGTGGGATTGGGCTTCTGTGCGACAAGGGCGAAAAATTTCGAAAAATTAACCTTAAAAGTCGCATTTAAGTTTCAGTAGTAACCAAAAATATGCCTATAATACAACAAAACAATGCGGTGGGCTCAGGATTCAACAGAAAAATCTGTTTTACGCTAGGAACGTAAATTAATTCACGTACGGAAATTAATTTACGTATTGCTAAATTTTAATTTTCGTATTCGTTTAATTTCCGTATCCGGATTTTTTTAATTACGGTAATTGTTAAGCGTAACGTAAATTAAAAATCGGCGCTTAATTTACGTTACGCGTTACGAAAATTAATTTACGTGCCCATCCCTACGCACAACTCGAGGACGAACCCCACTATGCGTCATACGCTGACCGCATGGGGGCCGACATTGCTCACCACAATGCTACAGACACAGACAAATTAATAATTTATTTATGTCATTGTAGGGATGGCCAAAGCACGTGCGCGCGGCGCGGAATAGAAAATACAAAAACACAGCCAAAAAGTGGTCCAAAATGGTTTTTGCAACTTCAAGCGCAAATGCTTTTTTGTGTTCCGTTATTGATAGGAGGATGTGATGTATTTATATGAAACAGAGTGTGAGCTATCGAATAAGATGCATATTGAATCATAATTCGGCCGTTAAAGAGCATTTTTCTCTCGAAAACTGAATTCGTCGTTTTTCAATGTCTATTTTCTGCTAAAAGGAGACTTGATTCAAATTTTGTTCAACCGGTTTTAAAATCACCGCAACTCGTTACCTATATAGCACCGCTTTTTTTCTTTCCGCACTTTGGCATGGTCCCCACAAATTTGATTCTTCCTTAACTACTGAAAATCGGCTTTTTCGTGGATTTTTTTCATGTTTCTCGTTCTTGTGAAAAAACGACGAATTCGGCGAAAGATGTTCAATCGGTTCCGTATACAGTAGACTTCAGGCTTTCGACTGATATAAGAATTGGCTCTCTGCTGTTTGTCGTTAACCCCACAAACGGTGTTGAAGTTTCTGCAACCCTTAATTTTTGCCATTTCTGGCTTTTATTGTACCCAACAATTGCAACCATACTTTTTCACATTAATTTAGCTGTGCGACGAATATTCACATCTTTATAGTAGATTTTAAACAATCAATTTGGTTGCACCTTCGTAACACGCGCCATTGAAAATCAGCCACCGCTGGGACGGCGACCAAGTTATAAACACTAATTTACGCGATTTAACCCACGCGGCTGTTTTGAACCCGCATTTCTCCAATTCTTCATGAAATTAAGTGCGGTTTTTTGCGTAAATAATCGCATCAGGTCATGCTTTGTCGTTTTAGCATAAATTTTTCCGTGTAGCGCCAGTTATTCAAATCTGTCGCCCATAAATAAAAATGGTACCAAGTGCGCCATACAAAAGTTCTTCGCAGACGAATGATTTTAGATCGCATTTTTCTAATTTTTCATGGAATCAAGTGCGGTTTTTTGCGTAAATTATCGCATCCGGTCATGTTATCGGCGGTTTTAGCATAATTGTTTTGCTGTAGCGTGAATTTTTGAAAACCATTGGCCATACCTAGTCATTGTTCAATTAAAATATGGACTTTTGTTATGTATAATAGGCCACACTAGCTCAACACTGTTAGAAAAACAACAGAAAGGACCAATATTGAAGAAAAACAACAGAAAAGGCTGTTTTGTGCCTGTTTCTTGATTTATAAGTGTGTAACACGTGTATGCGCTGAGTTTTTTTCCACGATTTTGGAAAAAACCGAAAAAATTTTAAAAAAACAGGCGTTTTTTTAAGGAAAAATATCCATCCCTCATCCCTACTATGCAATATGATCACAGTACATTCCTTTATATATAGATAGATTTCTGCCTGTAGGAAACACAAATCTCTATTTCAGGATTGATTATGCGGAATTGGAACCGATCAATCACATCCGGGTTATGGTTGGCAAAAAGGACAAACAGTCGTTCTGTATCAATTTTCTCCACCATGATCAACTTAAATCTCCGTCTCTTGAGAGCCAGTGCTGGCAAGGCTAGGACAGCCTGCATAAATGTCTCAATGGAGTGACACGAGGCAAGGCAGTGGTCACACTCAAACACCTCTAGTCTACAGGATGAAGAAGCCACAGCCATCAAACCTGTCTCAGTTAAGTAGCTGTAGTAGATGCATGCACAACTTATGCGCAATCTCCTGAGTGTTCTGCTGTTCTGAGTTAAGGCTGTGATCAGATCTTCCAAACTACAATTTTCCAGTAAAACGGATTTCATCTCTACCACTTCTACATTAGACAGTGTTTGCCAAAGTCTCTCCCAGAATGATCCAGAAAATTTGTGTTAGAGAAGAAATTATAATTGAATTGCAAAGAGCGAATCTGAACTGCGTGGTCAGGCAAGATGTTGCAGATATTCTGCAGCAGATCCGGTCGAATCTTCAGAATTTTGACTGCCCCGGTTTTAAGCTGGCTGAAGAGCCGAGAAATTGTTGTTTGAAAACGTTCTTGCAGAAACAGACTTGACTCTGATTCAGTGTCAGTAATTCTGACCACTGGGCAGTATTTTTTGGACCTATTTTGACAAACAACCAATAATCAGTGTAATCTCTTGTTCCGATACAAATTACTGGTTCAAGTGAAACACTGGTAGAAATTGATCGCATTTTGCGTGCGTGCGAAGTTCAGCCTTGAATGAAGGCACTGATTTACTGATGGTATGTTCGTTTGATCTAAAGGCTATAGACATAGTGGTAAGGTTGAAAAACACAGTTCTGCATTGAATAGTATCCACTCAGTCTATGCTAGCGTTGGAAATGTTAGTCATGCAAGCTGTTGTATACCTGAATATTGTTCACTGTAGTGGCAGGTGACACAGCAGTAGCCACACAGAAACTCTTATAGTCTGCTGCATGCGTAATCCACATCCATTAGACCGGCAACATATAAACAGTTTCAGCTGTATGCAATGCAGGGATGCCTACCAACTTCAAACGTTGAACTTGATATGGTATCGTATAGTATTAACTTTGCGATTTGAATTCGATAAGGTATGATATATCACTAGCTATAAGCCATTCACAATACACTCGGTTTCTGCTTTGTTAAAAATTTTCGATTCTCTTAGATCCGTTCGTTTCTAGCTACCGTAGTCGACAGAGTCTTTGGTTTTTCAACACGAAAACATCTAT